>RJWH01010713.1:0-15467 GCA_004363575.1 Solenodon paradoxus
CAGTTTGCTTCTTCCAAATTTTGACTCCCCTCAAAATCTGTATTTTGGTTCATGGTCCAGGGCCCTCAGATTCTTTTTTTTTTTTTTTCCCTCCCTTCATTCTTTCCAGAGCTTATCATTACTATCAGTGGAAAAGTTGATTTGTTAGGAGCCTGTCCTCCGTGCTGGAGGCCAGTGCCCTTCCCTGTGCTTACAGAGTCTCCTTTGGATGGCAAGCTTCCTGCCACTTTACACCATGTCTAAGCTACCTTCTTTCTCTTTGCTTGGTAACATTTTTAGAAACACTCATTTTAGTATAGTAAAAACTGCTGCTGCTTCCCTTTAACCAATTAAAAATGACTTTGTTTTCTTTTAGAGACCCAATGATCACAATAGACAAAATCCAGACAAAGTATTTGCTATCTTTGTTTCTCTTTGTGGTGCTTTTCATAGTTGGTTGGTATGTTATTATATATTTATTCTTATCAAAACAGAATTGGACAAAACATTCAGGAAAGCACCAAAAATGAAGTGTTTTTTCTATGAAGGTACATTTTCCTAATCTTAAATGCTATTTACCTTGAATTAAAAATATAGCTAGAGATAAATGAGTTTCAACTATGAAGTTTTAAAAGTAAAATTTCTATTAAATAAGTTCATTTTAGATACTGGGAGCTGATGACTTGAGGGTTTGAATATGGTTTTTATACTCTAAGTACTGAATCCGGGATACATTGTTTTTCTTTTTAAAACAGGCAGTATTTATACTGTAATAGCTTATGGAGTGCTTGTTTCATAAAGAAAAATTGTTATTCTGCTGTGGTAACTGGTAACAGCACCTGTTTTTCCCCCCTCAATCATTTAGTCCATGAAAAACACTGTGGAAAAATTTAATAATATTTATGAGCGACCTTCTTGTTTTCCCAATTCCCCTACGTGTTTAATCTTTAGAATTAGCAGTTTTACCCATCTCTACTGTGAAATCTCTTACAGATTCATGAGCATGACAATAGCTGGGACTCTCCCTGATTAGTATTCTTTAAGGGATTAGCTGCTATGAGAATAGGGCAGGAAGCTTCCTGACTGCCAGCTCAGGCTTCCCGACTTCCTAATGTAATTGCCATTGTTGGAGCAGCAACGAGAAAAAGAATCCTGTGGCAATTCGAACGTAGTCAGGAGAAACACAGTTTGCTCTCTCGAGGCCCAGCCTTCGTGTTTTCTCAAATCATGTCTCACCCGGAGCGTTAACGTTTGAATTCTGTGCCATGTTATCTGGACCTAAGAATGCTTGCTTTGTGCATCCGCAGAATATTCGGTAGTCTTTAAAACATAATTGTGATGTCCGTTGTAAGATAAGGACTTTTGTGGTGCTCTCACCTTCCAATTTTAGAAGTAAATTCTTGGAGAATGTGGAAAATATTCCCAAGTGTAAAGATGATGACAATTCAGTCATGGTCTCACAATCTAGACATAAATACCGGTGACATTTAGTGTTTCCTTTCAGTTGTTTTACTCTGTCTACATGAGGGTTTTCATAATGTGTTTAGTACTAATTGGGATCTGACTTGAAATACATTATTGAATCTGCTAGTTTAGTTCTTACAATGTCAGGAGAATTTCCTTTGCCATGACACATTTCTTAGAAGAGTTTTCTTTTAATGTATACATTATATTTTGTCATACACACATATAATATATACAAAATATTTAACTGTCCCTTTTGGATGTTTAAGTTATATTCAGAATTTTATTTTTTTTAAACTATTTCTTTAATGAGAGTGTCTGTTAGTCTTTGACTGTGTCTCTAGTCATTTTTAACATAAATCCTCAAGAAGTGGAGCTCACAGTTCTTTAAAAAATAACTAGTTTTCGTTCTTTCTGATTGAACAAGAGATCATTTCGTCAATAGAAAAATGTTAACTACAAAGAAAACCAGAGCATTGTCTAGTGCCTCTTTATTAACAAAGATAATTGCAGCAGTATTTGAGATTTTCCTTTCAATTATATCTAATATCTAATTGTAAAATGCATTATAATATCTTAGACTTTGCAGTTTTACAGTTTATTTGTTTTAACTTAACAGAACTTCATGACTTTGTAGTGAACTTTTCCTTTGCATTTTGTTTTATATTTAGTTGAATATAACGTCATCTGAGGGCATTGTCATTTGTTTAGCCAATTCATTGTTGGAAACTGAATTTAAATAGTTTTAGGACTCTTGGCTCACCTATCTAAAAAAGCTTTTATTCCTCTGGTTGAGCTTTAGAATGATTTTGTTAAGGTCAACCAAAAACCCATTAGTTTTTCACGAACTTTTTTTTTTTGGCCACCTGAGTCCACGGCTTTCATGGTTTGCACTTCAGCTGCCTAAGCCACAGAGGTTGACCTTGACTTTAATGACTTTTTAACTTAGTTCCATTGACATCTTTATACCTATTCAATCTCTGTACCAGGAGATGATATGTCTCCTCATTTACGCAGATAGTTTTGTTTATCTTTAAATGTTGTAGGTTTCATTCTTAGTCTTGTTTTTATTAAATTATGCAGAAAACTTTAGAAGGCAGGTGCCATGGTGCCTGATTTAGTACCACAGTCATGTTTGGCTTCTGGTAACTATATTAGGATGGATGGTAACAGAACATTTAAAGCAGTGAGATTAAGTGGCCTGATTCCTCTCCGGCCACTGAGAGTGGAAGTTGGAGAGCTTAGCATAAACATGTCTCTGTTCTTAGTCCTGAAGCTTCAAACGCTGCTTTGCTGTCATCGTTGTATTTGGGAATGATGGGGCGCAGGTGTACTTTGCTTGTGTTTTTTCTCGCTTCTGATTTCTCCATCGTGAACAGGTATTCTCTATACTAAAATATTAAAATGTAGGACTAAAGTATTACTTTTTTTTTTTAAAAGGAAAGGTACAGGCAGGCAAGCAGAGAGAAGAGAAAGAATTTTTATTTATTTTATTTAGTTGTTCATCTTGGTTGTTTCCCCTGGCCCTGGGATGCAAACCCAGGTCCTTGGGATGTGTATGGACTTTGCTCAGCTGGAGGTGGTGGACCCAGTGGCTACTCCACCAGGGCATGGCTCAAGTATTACTATTAAAAAAATTTTTTTTTAGAGCACTGGTGCAGGCAGGAATGAAGAAGAGCAGAGGAAGGCAGTCAAGAGGAGAGAGGAAGAGGAGGAAGAAGCACATTATTTTTCTTTAGTTGTTCACATTGGTTGTCTCCCCAGACCTGGTCTTGAATCTGGACCTTGGGGTGTGTGTGGAACTGCGCCAGGGGTACTCGGCCACAAGGCCACCTGGTGCAGGAGCACGGCACAGGGGAAGGTCTTGCTTTCGAATCTCTTAGAGGCTGGCAGAGCGATCCTTCATGTGATTGACTAGTTATTTTACGGCGTCTTTCTTCTAACGGTGGAATGTATGGCATTTGTTTTCTTCAATTTTTCCTTCAGCTTTTTGCATTAAACCTGCTGTTCTGAAAAGGTGAATATGACACCTCTTGGATTTGTGATGTTTACTGATAATATTTCTACTATTGAGTGTTTTCACAACCTGTGTTGTCTTGTTTATCCTGGAAAGAAGCCAACGTATCATTTTAGTAACAGTGTGAATGTCACTTCATCATATTTAGCAGAAATACCAGAAACTCCTAGACCACTGGAATGTTAAATTCCGTATAAGTGATGGTGGTGGCGACTAGTGACTTCAGCCTAGGGCTCTATCTGAATTCTACACCCCACATTAATATATCTAGGTATTAATGTCTTTCAGGTTGTATGATTATGAAAAGCAGACATGGCTTGAAATAATTGCTTAGTAATAAGCTTTATGTTACACTATCCAACTGGTGGAAATGCCTTTCATCCTTTCTGTGTGAACTGGATAATGTGGAGACCTTCATAGAGACCCCTTTCCAAATTGCAGCTGAGGCCCAGGAGCAAACTGCTTCATATTGGTCAAAGGAAATAGGAGACCACCACATTAAAATACACGGTTGAAACTGAGATTTCCCCCCAGACAGCCTTTGTTATTACAGAGACCATTTAAAGAGAAGGGAAATCAGTTGCTATAGCATATTATGTAGTAAAAATAATGACCCACTTAGGTGGCATCTACAGATTTTAGTAATTGTTAATTCCTAAAATAACTTGGATCACTTTATAGTGTGAGCAGAGTCACAGTTAAATATGCATTTTTGCATATTTTGCATATTTATTGCATTTTGCATATTTATGAAGTTTTGTAAAGTCTTATTTATTGATTTATCACTGTATATTGATGAATAACATGTTCTTATATTCATTGTTCTTTATAGTCACAATGGGGAAGAGAATAACTGTGAAGGTTTTTGGAAGGTTCTTAAAAAGATAGTTTTCATTCAAAACCTACGCTGTTATTCTTTGCATAAATATTTGTCTGTCTCGTGGTGAAGAACTGAGGGACTGGACTTAGATGGGAACAGAGATGAAGTAATAGTCTCTGCATTCCAGGAATTCATGGCCTCGTAATGCAGAAGTGCAGTTAGACGCTGAGTGCTATGGTGAGGCGTGTTGCTGGGGAGGGAGAACCCGCTCAGACTGCCCTGGAGATGCAGATGACAGTCAGCAGGGAAGCTTCCTAGGGTAGGTGATGCCTGTTCTGATCCTCAGGTGAGTCGGAGTTAGCCCCGTTGAGAAAGCCAGAGAAAGCTTTGGCACAGAGTGGGGCCAGCTCATCCTGTATCTAGGAGAGCAGAGGGTCCCTGTGGCAGAGGGACTGGAGGGGAAGTTCGAAGATGGAAACACAGAATTAGCTAAACTTAGGATTTGAATCTTATCTCTTATACAAACCTTGCAATAACATTGGCTTTTTAAAATTAAATCAAGTTTTAAGATAAAATATTCAATTAGTTTTCTTTTAAAAGTCTGGCACTTTTGACAGGGTCTAGGTGTTGAGTACCGTGTCTGTCAACCAGTGGTCCTCAGAGAGCCTGACTGTTGTCAGAGATGGCCTTCCTCCAGCGGGTCTCCTCTGTGGTGTGCGGTGACATAGATGGGCACATCTGAGCAGACTCTGCTTATTTTTAAGCATCTAAAGGCTGATGTTCGCATTTACTCTAGTTCATAACCTTTTCTAAGAGACGGAGGCCAAATTGAATTTATCTGGGAACCTATCATATTTATAAATGTGACACGATAATAAATGAGCCATTGGCTTCCAAGAATCAGTGACAAGGAGTTCAGTTCCTAATTTAGAGTTCGTGGAAATGATGCCTTGACAAACAAGATTGCAAAACAAAACAAAAATTAGATGTTGTTTGCACAAATGATATTGAAGCAAGTCAGGGTACAGGGTGAATGCGTGAATGAATTAATGAACAAATGAATGTCAGAAGGGAAGATGACCAGTCTAAAGCATATCATAGAGTCCCACGCAGTAGGCTTGTCTTCTTTGAGTGGGGACTAGGTCAGAGTTATTATTTTACGTCACTGGTGTTTGGGACATTGCTGGGCACAGAGAGGAAGGCTTTGAGTCGTGTCCTTGATGTGGTCCTTGATAGAGGACTTATTCTGGGTTAGCAAGAAGAGAAACCAGTGTTTATGCACAACAGAGTAGAAATGGAAATAGAGGTTTATGACAATATTTGCCAGACTGTGTGGTTCACTCTCAAGTGAATTATGAAATCATTTTATGGAGTGGTGACCAGCATTTTTTTAAAAAGAAGAAATTAGAAAACTTCAGAGTGAGTTGCGTATAATGTAGATATTTTATGTATCTTATTTTCAGGTATGTATCTTACTTCCATGGACAGGAATCTGTACATGAAGATATGTATGGATGTGTACTGGTTGTAATAAAAATGTCTTTTTGTAGGTCATGGTCAAAAAAGTTTGAACCTAGGTGGTTTAGGAGACAAGTAGATTAAAGTTTTTCATGTGACAAAACTTTTTCATATGTGTAATGTACTGTGGGAAGTATTAGTTGTAGGGGAAGAAGTGAAAGTTAGTGACCGAGATCTCAGTCCTCAAGTGCTTGTCTCTGAACATGTTGGGACGAGGGACCCCTGTGGACAACATCCGAGCGGAATGCCCATGCATTTACCTGCACATCTTCATGGCCGGGAGGAGACCTCTGCTTCTCACCAGGAGCAGAACATATGATGAATGCCTGCGACTCTCCTCTCTGAACCAGTTCGTGGTCCCCTTCATGGAAAGAGAAGGACAAATGGCATATCAGATGGGTGAAATCAGGGGGAGGATGACGCCCAAGGGCCTTTTGGATCTGTGGGCATGGCCACTGCATCGAAGAAGGTGGGACTGGAGCCCAGCTGCTGGGATCTCTCCAGGCAGCAGAGAATATGAAGGAGTTGAGCATTGAGAGTCTCCTTGTAGCTGTCAGGTATCTTCACTGATGGTCTGGAATCCTATGGGTGGGGCCTAAGAACCATTTCCAATACAGTCTGCCAAGGAGTACTGCACTACAGCGGGACACAAAGGTGATGCTGAGTCCTTGCTGGTTCTTCGTGTCTCTCAGTTTCTCAGAGCCCGTGAGAGGACTGTCAACCCTAACAGGAGATAGTCTGTAAAGACCGGATTCCAGGGCCTTCGTTGCTGCCTCCAGAGAGCTGTTTTGTGCACCCAGTGACTGAAGACATGGTAAGGAGAGTTCATGAGGCGTGATGGGCTCTGTAGCCTGGAAGAACTGCCAGGCTGGGTGTGGTCAGTGTTTCCAGAGGTAGAGTAGCAACCAGTAATGAATTTGAAGTTTACCATTAAAATTGTTCTATTCCTGGTGGGCCCTGGTGGAGCAGCAGTTAGGTCAGTCGCCTCTGAAGGGGCCCAGGTCACATGCCCCCTGGGTTTGAGTCCCAGGTTCATGGGCAAACAGCCAGTGTGAACAACTAAGTGAAAATAAAGTAAAAGGCTTAAAATTTTTTTTCTACTCTGATCCATCGCTGAGGGTGTTTACTTCTGACATTGTTGGCATTTTGCAGAAGCAGCGTTTTTCTAGTTGGCCACCCTTCTGGGTCACCAAGCTGTTGTTTAACTCCAAAGGTGACTTTGTATGTGTGAATTCCACTTCAGCAACCAGAAGATGGCGCTGTCGTTCTGGCAACCAACCCGCCATTCCCGTGTCAAGTAAAACTTGTTTGAATTCTTATTCATGCCACCTAGTGTGGACAGGTCTAGTGTGTGGTTTCCATAAAGCACGCCTCATGCAGGATGGAGCATTCGTGGGGTCAAACCTGTGAGCCTGCGACTAGGGAAGCTGCCACTGCCTTGGTGGGCGCGTGCCAGGACCACTCTTGGAGGGTCAGGACAGAGATATCTGTGAGATGCTGTCTGATCTGTGTACAGGTGTCCCTGCTTTCGTTGGAAGTCTTATGAAGAGGGATGATAGAAGTTTCTATGGAGAGAAAACATTTGTCCTCTTTTCTTTCTGGAAAAGATTTGAGTACCTAGAGGGGAAACTCCTGAATAAATTTTTAAGACATGCTGTTCTCAAAGCTTAAGTGAAGACTCAGCTAATTGAAATACCCAAGTAATCTTTCAACGTTTTTTAACCATTTATAAAAACCACAGATGACATGATGAACTTGGAGTAAAATTGGTTGAAGATATTGGGTGCTTGACTTATTAACCCCTGAGCGCTGAGTTGTAAAATGAAGAGATAATCCACTTCTTGCGGCTGGGAAGAACTGATCAGGAAAATCAAGACAATGTTCTCAGCACAGAGCTTGTCCTATCTGCCCAGTAAATGGTCACTTCTTCCCCCTTCTCACCCCAATCAGACATTAAACCTACCGAATTGACTTTACACAAAGTATGCACAGCTCCATCGTGGAAAGCTCTTGGTGTTTGTGTAACTGCCGCAGAATGACAGTGTTCCTCGGGGTCCGTGTGTTGCTGGCCTTGGCCTCCAGTCACAGTCTTGTCTTGCCTCTGTCTACTGAACAAAAGACCAGAACAGCTACTAAAATGGTCTTTAGCTGTCTGTCCTGATCTCTTCTGTGCCTTACTCAGCTGTGTTGCTTTCCTAGTTAATCTCATCGATTCTGTTAGGGATCCCCCTCGGAGCCTATTAGGGGATCCTGCTCACTGTTTGCTGGAGTAGCTGTCTGCCACTGAGGTTAACTTCTGAGTAGATTCATAGTAATCTGAGGCTCCGGCAGACACAGAAGAAGATTGTGGGATTGCTGTCAGGTAGAGTTATTCTCAGACTCAGTTTGGGAAGCTGGTTTGGGTGTGGTTCTCACTGGGCTCAGATTCAGTGTTTGTGAATTCACCTCCTCATTGACTCTTTTTTGTAACCTCAAAAGCAGTCCTCACGGTGCCCTCGTGATCGTTTCACCCACATGCGTAGAGTGGTGAGAAGCTGAGTTGTCCGGCGCACGTTCCCCACGGAGGTGGAACAAGGCGCCTTCTGCCTTCCTGTTGCCGTTCTCAGTACACAGGCGTCCTTCTCACAGCCAGGCTAGTGCCCCGTTTTTCATATTTTTGTGCTTTTGTTGGTAATTTTGCTCTTTAAAATGGTCCCTCAGTGCAGCACCGGAGTGCTGTCTAGGACTCCCATGTGCAGTGTCCCTTCTGGAGGAAACCCGTGTGCAGGTCAGCGTCGCTCAGACACAGGTCCGGGGCCGTTGTCTGTGAGCTCAGCTTTTTTCTTTTTCTTTCTAAATTCTTTATTTAGTTGTTCACACTGATCATTCCTCTGGACCCAAGACATGACCCGGTATCCTCTCCTTGGTATGTACATGGACTGTGCTCCTTTAGAGGCGGCGGACCTAACCGCTACTCTACCAGGGAGCACTGCAAGTTCACATTAATAAGTTGACAACATATATGTTAAATAAGGGATCTTATTTAAAAACAAGAGTATGTGTTGGTTGTTTCATGAGAATATTGTTAACAGACTCACAGGAACCCAGCCCTCCTTTCCCCGCTCGGAGCAGTGGTTCAGTGCAGACCCTGACAGCTCTCATCGTGAGATTTGGATTCGAATTAGTATTTATTCCAGTCTCCATCATGGTATTTGACCAAAGCCCTGAGGGACAAGGATTTCTGGAGAAGAACTTGCTGTAGACATCTGGGAATGCCGTTCTGGTGGCTGATGGGGAACCCCTGTGCACGCAGGCTCCCCGCAGGGTGGAGCAGCTCCACTGGCACGGTGAGCAGGGATGGCCACGAGTGCTGATTGACTGGAGATGAAGGGCCTTCGTTTGGCGAGATGAGTACAGGCGCCGTACCCTCAGTTTGTTGTGCCTCTGCTTGCTTTCTCTTATTTGGGTGTAGAGCTAACAGGTCAAGGCTAGTTAAATTTCATTGTATATTGCACTCCTGTTCTGTGCTTATAATCCCCACAGCTCTTGAATTTGACTTTAATTGAATAGATTGTTGCCTTTCTTCCTTCTTTTTCTTGATACCTGATTTCTGCAAATGGATCTTCTTACTGTGGTTTTTCTCCTTGACTTCTCCCTTGTGTGTGAGATTTGAGAAAATCAGGGCTGTGTGGTTTACCTCGCCAGTCTCTTCATTTCAGCTTAGACCTCGGTTCTTTAGAAAGGAATGGACCTTAGATAGAGACATGTAAAAAGCAGAGGAAGAGTCATTTAATTCTCATGACAGGTACTTAGAAAAAGTAGAGCGTAGCAAATTTGGTTGAAATCAAAGTGAGAACACTCAGCGGTCCCATTATGCAATCTTTCTTTCACCTCTGTACGTATGACACATAGTATAATTTTTTCCTGGTAGACCTTACTTGTAGCTCTGTTGAGCTAATAAATCCTGGGATTCACTGAGCAGCTCTGGCCTGTCATTTGGGATGTGGGGCCTCTATAGGTGGGTGGTAACGAAGAGACAATGCAGTGGAATATGGTGGGCTACAGGCACCGTCCGGTGCCCAGTGGACAGCATAGCTGGCCCACTGCTGCCTTCAGGCCTCCGCTGGAAGCTTGGCCGTAGACACTGCCCCATTGACTCTTGCTTGAATAGTGTTTGCACAGCCGCCTCAGTCTGAGCATGATCGCCGCCAGCCTCGCCGCCTCAAAGGTGCCCGTTTTGTGATCACTGCACTGAAAGGCTGCATCAGTAATAAGAACTGAAGCTGGTGTGTCGTGGTGGCTTAGCGGATAAATCTGCTGGGAGTAGTCCACATAACATCCCAAGGTCCCAGGTTCATGACCTTTGGGCAGGAGCGACCAGCGTGAACAGCTAGACGAAAACCAAGTCTCCTCCTCTCTTCCTGCCTGCCTCCTTCTCACCTTCATTCCTGCATGCACCTTTCCTTAAAAAACAAAACAAGAAGAACTGAAACGACAGGTCTTGGACAGCTTCAAGCCAGACTTCCTGCATTTTCCAGACACACCCTTATCTTTCAGATGAGGAGGGAGGCATCTGTTTCGTGTCTTGGTAGAGCTCAGCCTTTATCCACTGGTGCGTATACTTCCTCTCCTGGGGAGAGTCACTTTTAGTAAGAGTGGCAGAGGAACTTCTGTGAATGTTTTTCTCAGAAATCTTCAGACTAAAAAATTCCGTAGCAAGATTATCTGTAAGTAGTCTTGATAATTTCAGACAAGCAGAAAGAAGGAAATACTTCATTTAAGCCCCCCATGGATTTTTTTTTTTAATTACTAGTAGTAGTAATCTTTGTTCTGGAAAGTATCTGTCATGACTTTTAAAATCTTCCTTACTTAGAACCTCTTTCTCCTTTCTCATGAAATTAGATCAGCCTCTTCCCCATTGTACATACTGTACTGGGCTACTTTAAAGAAGAGATTCATTTTGATGTACAAGTGAGGAGTTTCATTATGTATGCATAGTTGGTTATTTTCATGTATATGGATTTGATAGCTCTAAACAAGCAAAGATACACATAAAACCAGGGTGCAGAGTCTGAATGATGTTGATGTTGACTCCTTGAAAAATTTTTACGAGAACTTCATATTTAGTTTTTATGTTATTTCAGAGGCATTTTATTTGAATAATGTTTGAGAAATCATCAGCGGAGTTAAAATGTCTTCAGTAAAGTATTTTAAGTAAATTTAAAGACTTTCCTCTAAATTTTCATTCGATTTCTCATTTGAGTGAAGAAAACTTGTCCCTTCCTAATCCTTCTCCCTTTTAAATGTTTGCAAGCATTTTTAAAAGTGATTATGTTAGAACTTGATCTTTGTCTTCTTGTCTTGATAAATCGAATACTCTTAATGCTGCAATTTAGCACCAGCAGTGAACGGCTGCCCTTAGGAGTAAAGATCTTTTTTCATAATTCATGTTTGGACAGGGAAGTGTACCTGGTAATGAATCTTGATTAAACTGCCAGTGATGGACCAAGGGTAAGATAATATATTGGCTTGCCTTCAGGCCCCAGCTCTTCTGATAAGGAAAAACAAAACAAAACAATTCATAACTCTGGTTGCCTTGAGAAAACAACAGTCTTAAGAGATGTTTTAAATGTCTTAGACTAAGAAAAAAGAGAATTTGAATAAAACTCAGGTGAGATTCAACTAAAGATGTTGTTTCTGGGCTTCCCGAGGGATTGAGTTTTTTACCTCCCTCACCCTCACATGCCTCCCAGGAGAGACAGTGGGCTAGGCAGGTCTTTCCTGGAGCACGCACTGCTCTCTGTGATTCTTAAGTGACATAATTTTTCCATGTCTCCTTTCCCATATGAGTTCATTCTCCACATATATACAAATAGTTTGAGGTTAGTGAGAAGACAGGGAAAATGGGGCAGGACGTGGAGATGATTGTAATTCGCACCCTGCTCATCACCATAGTTTCGGACTTTATTTTCATTGTGTCAGGGCTGTGGTTATGGTTGTCCGTGGTATTTGCTGAAACTGGCTTTGTGACCTGTTTGTTTTCCATGAATGTGGTAAGTGTATTTTAAAGGAAAGCATGTCTTCTGATTGTGAGGTGCAGGATTCCATATGCCCAGTCAGACTTATTAAATATATGTCATATTATTTATTTACTTAGGAATTGTAAGGTTTTTCTGGGCTCCACGAGGAGAAAAAGTCAATTAGATAAAAAAGTCGAATAGCCAGGGCTTTATTGGATTCTGCACACCCGGGTGAAGTTCCCAAGTCCGCAGAATGGGGCTGGGGAAGTCGCGCTTGAACACAGGGGAGCACACTCTTTAAGCAGAGGAATTTCGCGGGCTTCCTACATCGCGATTGGGGATTGGCCCTGTGAATCCAGGTGTGGGGGTTGCATCCCGTATTCCGATGTCATCCACGTGTTTCCTGGGCATGGCCGCCGGGCAGGCCTGCCGTCCCGTCTTTCTGAGCCAACCTAACATTCCAACCTCTTTGATAGGATAAAGGGGCGCCGCAATCGTTCTGGCTACTTCCCGCTGACAGGTGGGGCGTAGAGGGGAGGGGGTCAGAGGTTGGCGTCGTCTGGCTCAGTCTGGACAGGAGAGTAGGCCCTGGTCTGGAGCAGCATCTGGTTGAAGGTAACCCGGGAGGCTTTGTGGATCCTGTCCTGGAGGAATCTCAGAAAGCATTAGTAATACACAGATTATCAAAACTGGCCCAACAATCGGGGCTAAAGTGGAAAAAATCAGGGAGCGCCACCATGGGGTCTCCATTTCTAAAGGGGTGTAGCCCTTTTTCAACTTGTCTTTAAGATTTTGGAGAGTGTCGACGTTTTCCTCTACCAGGCCACTTTCGTTTACTTAGAAGCAACACTGTTCCTGCAAGAAAAGGCATGTTCCCCCTTTTTCTGCAGTTAGGAGGTCAAGGACCCTGCGGTTTTGCAGAGCGATCTGGGCTACTGAAGTTATTTGTCTTTGCAAAGAGGCTAGAGAGGTGGCAGAGGCATCAAGGGCCTGCTCTAGCTCGGCCCGCAGTTGGTGGGTGGTTTGTAGGCTGTGTGCTAGGCCTGCGCTGCCTATTCCAGCAGCTATCAAAGTGGTGGTGAAGGTTAGGCCCACGAGTACAGGCAAGAAGACAGCCCGTTTCTCCCTCTGCCTGGCCAACTTGGCCTCGAGTTCTCCTTCACCATAATGCATAAGCTGTGGGGTTAGCACAGTCAGATAGCATGGAAAGGCGGAGGAGGAATTGATGGTCCGTAACAACGTCCCGTTACACCAAAAAAATGTACCTGGAGGGCTGGTGGTGGTTTCCGAGACTTGCACAGTCTGGTTGCAGGAGGAGTGACTTGTGGCAGCGTAACATACCTCGTGGTCGCCCATCAAGTCCCGGAAGAGTGGCACTTCTTTCATGGTAAAGGATATTGGGGACTTTGAAACAATAAGAGGGGTGGGTATAGGGACTGCTGCAATTGGGGAGCGGTCGAGAAAGGCACATAAGAAGCAGTCAGTTATATTTCCCATATCCGAAATGTCGAGAAGCTGAATGCCCTGGCGGATGAGGTTAAGCCAGGAGAAAGGGTTTTTGGACTTTTTTAGGGCTATATTGCTGTCTAAGAATTCCTCCTGGGTGAGTATGTTGTTAGCCAGGTCGGTGAAATCCGACAGCTCGAGGGTCAGGGGATAGTAGGTTCGGTAGATGAATATGTCTCCTGAGGGGCTTGCATGCCAGATTGCCCCATAAAGTTTTTCCTTAACCCCCCTTTCCCAGGCCTGGTCCCAGGGGTCCGCTATAACATACTGCCATAACTGGTCCTTTGCCCATTCCATATATTTGCACTTGTAGTAAGGGCATCCCCCATATTTGTCAGGCTACCGGTTACAGTATTCTTTAGGTTGTTTATGGAGAAGGCACATGGCATGCCATGTGCCCCAGGATTGGGAGAGACTTTTGAAATTACTGGTGGAGGTGCTTAACATAATGGGTTTGGAACATCCTGAGAGGGGGCAATCAGCGGTAATTACGGTATGAGTAACATTATTATTGTCCTCTCTGTATGTTTCATGGACAGAAAACCTCCAAACATATTTCTTTTTCAGTTTAGCGGGGGTCCCTGACAGATTTGGGAGAGAGAGAAGCAGGAAGGAGAGGATCGGAAGCAGCTTCATTTGGGGAGTCTGGTGTGCGGATGAAACGGATTTGAGTGTCCCCTATTAGTTGAGCTGTCCACCTGTCCGGGGCCGGAGCCGGCTTAAGGCGGGTGAGGTGGACCCAGGCTGGTTGTCCAACCAGTTTGGCTGCTGTAGGAGTAGTGAGGATGACAGTGTGTGGTCCTGTCCACTTGGGTTGCAGTGGTCCCGGTCAGAGTTCTCTAAGTAGGACCTGATCCCCGGGTTGTAAGAGGGTAGCAGAGCCTGTCTCTGAGCAACCCCCTATAGGAGGGAGGACGCGGTCTGCGTGTTCTCGAAGAAGATGGCGAAGCAAGGACAGATAGGGTAGGTAGGAGGCCAGAGGAGGGGTATGGACCGGCAGATAGTTGTTAATTAAAAAGGGGCGGCCATATAGCAACTCAAAAGGGCTGAGCCCCGTCGGTTCTCGTGGAGCTGCCCGTATTTGAGTGAGGGCCAGAGGTAGGAGAGAAGGCCAAGAATTTCTGGTTTCTAGGGTAAGTTTGGTCAGCTGGGTTTTTAAGATGCCATTGGCTCGTTCCACCTTACCCGAGGACTTGGGGTGATAAGGAATATGCAGCTTCCAGGTAACGCCGAGAGAGGTGGAGACCTGTTGCACGACCTGTGAGATGAAACCCGGGCCGTTGTCTGACTGTATGGAAGAGGGTAGTCCGAATCGTGGGATGATGTGGCCAAGGAGGACTTCAGCCACCGTGTCTGCTGTTTCCCTTGTCGTGGGGAAGGCCTCAATCCAACCTGAAAACGTATCAACAAAGATTAGAAGGTAACGAAGTTTTTTGTGAGGGGGCATGCATGTGAAGTCAATCTGCCGGTCTTGTCCTGGGAGATGCCCACGCAGTTGGTGGCCCGGGACCTGAGGCTTCAGTTTTCCCTGGGCCGATGTCTGGGAGCAGATGGAACATCTGTAGTGGATCTCCTTGATGATCTGGAAGAGGGTGGGATGGGTAAAGAGCGGAGATAAAAACTTCATAAGGGCTTTTGGGCCAATGTGTAGTGTCTGATGTATCTCTGAGAGCAGTTGGGAGGCCTGTCCCTGCGGCAAGGCTATTTTGCCATTGAGGAATATCCATCCTTCATTTTTCAGGTGTCCCCCCTGTTGGAGGAGTGTAGAGAGTTCCTGGGAAGAATATTCGGGGCGAATATTAGCAGTCAGGAAAAGTATAGGGTGTGGTGGTGCGGTATGTGCAGTGAGTCCTCTAGCCACCGTATCCGCCCGGGCATTGCCACGGGAGACAGGATCTGATGATGTCTGGTGCCCCCTGCAATGGGCTACTGCAGTAGCAACGGGTAGGTCTATGGCCTGAAGAAGCTTAGCAATTAGCGGGGCATTAACAATCGGTGACCCTTTGGTGGTTAGGAAGCCCCTTTCCTTCCATAAGGCAGAGTAGCTGTGGACAATTAAAAAGGCATATTTGGAGTCCGTATAGATTGTGACCCTTTTTCCCTTAGCCAAGATTAGAGCCCTGGTGAGAGCAATGAGCTCGGCCTTCTGGGAGGTAGTGCCCTC
>RJWH01010714.1:0-15466 GCA_004363575.1 Solenodon paradoxus
CCAGAGAGTTCTGGGTCTTACGAGAAGGGAAAACAAAAGAGGGAGATTTTTTGCCAGGACTATATCCAGGACATCACAGTGGGGAATTCCGGTCAATCAAGAGGGCGTTGCCTAGAAATCACTGAGGGAGAACAGTGAGCAGTTGATCCAGTTATCTGGTGCTGCATAACCAACCTCTCCACGCTTAGCCATGTAAAACAACAGCCATTTTGTATGTTCACGGAAACTGTGGGTCAGAAATCCAGACAAGACACAGCAGGGGTGGCTTATCTCTGCCTCAGCTGAGAAGACTTGATCAGCAGGGAGGCTAGAATCATCTGGAAGCTTCCGTACTACATGACTGGCACTTGGGTTCAGATGGGACATTTGATGGTGACGGGGGGTGGGGGAGTGGGGAGGCCCATACAGCTGCTCCACCTGGCCTGGGCCTTTCATAGTGCAGACGCTGAATTTCGAGAAGGAACATCCAAAAGAGAACATCCAGATTACAAGGGACCTGAGAGCTCCAGGTGGAAGGTGTATGGCTCCCTCTGACCTAGTTCAGAAGTTACATGGCATCCTTTCCAGAACATTCTACTGGTGTTCAGAAAATAATACTGGACCGCATTCAAGGGATTTTGACTCTACTTTCTGCTGGGGACAGGTGTCACTGCAAAATTGCTTGTGGGATGGAAGCTTTTGTTGTAGTGGCCTTAGGAAAATAGTGGTGCCATTGTACTTAACAACTGGGCCTCTGGAGTAAGAGCCATCTGATTTCATTTCCTGCTTCTGACATACATTAGCTGTGCAATCTCGGGCAAGTAACTTAACCACTCTGTGCCTCTGCTTCCTTGTGACTGAAATTGGAATAATGAGCATTCTTTCCTCATTAGGTGATTGTGAGATCCAATGATATGAGTCATGCATCAAGTTGGCAGAATGCCTGACATGTTGTAACTGCTTATAAATGTCACCCTTAACTGAGTCCTGAGGAGGTCATTGCTCAAGACCAACCTCACCTCTGGCACCTTTTCTTAGGCCATGCTTAGGTGAGAAGGTAAGCTATGCAATTCACGTGCTGGGTTGTAAAAGAGCCCAGGACCCAAAAATTCGACTATAGACCCTGAGAAGCACTAGAGTGCATCACTTTACTGTTTGCAGAGCACATCCACACCCATCTTTCATTTTAATCCTCCAAACACACTGGACTCCCATTTTACAGAGTGGGCTTATCGAGATGTGACTTACTCAAGGTCATATAGCTAGTGAATGACGGAGCAAGACCACAATTCCAGTTTACCTCAAAATCTCTTGCTCTTATCTTCTCTAGTCATCTCAAGGGCATTGTTCAAATATCGAAGGAAAAATACAAGTTAATTAGAATTTTATTCATTTGAAAAATGCCCTAAAGTTCTACAAAAAGTGTGGAGAAAGGAAGGAGGTCAAATTTCCAATAGCTGTGGAATGTCACAGGCAGGGCAGGAAGGTGAGAGCCAATGACGAAGGTAAAGTTAAAATTTTGTTCCAAAGAGCTCCCAGGCTCTGAAAAATGCCCAATCATGCTTTTCAGATGCCATCGCTAATCATGCCGTAAAAGCACCCCTCGTGCTGAAAGCTGCATTCCTAGATCACCCCTCACTCCTAAGACCCAGGAAGCCAGTGATAACCTCTTCCTTCTGTGTTTTCCTTCCGATTTCAGTTCACCCGCTTCGAAATCAAAATGTGCAATGCTGGGAAAACATTGTAAATCCTGCCTTTCTGGTGTTTTCCATTTATATGACAGGAGGAAGGATGGCGCTTTCATCCACTTTTGGAAACCAACCAAAACGCCCATAAATATTCAAGCTTATAATATTGACTGAAAACTCAGTTAGTGCCCAGGCCGCAGTCAGCTCCTGATTATCCATGTGTGACTTATCCACAGCTAATTTTAAAACTCAAAATTACTTCCTTCAAACTTGCGGCACACCCTTGGCCCCCTCTGCGGGTGCTGGCTTGGGGGCGCGATGACATGAGGTGGAACTGTGCCGAACTGAGGGTCTGACGACCCTGCTTCTGCTCTTGACACAACTCCTGATTAGCTGTGTGACCTTGAGCACATGTCTTTGCCTCCTGGGACCTCCTAGGTTTTTCAACTGTAAAATGAGGAAGCTTGGCTTTATGCTTTTTAAGAGACTTTCTCTCTCTAAAATTCCATGAGGTAGCAAAGTAGTCAAAAGAAATGAGAAGATAAGTTTGCTGCTGAGATACAGCATTGAAATCAGTAGTCCAAACGATCCATTTTCCAGAAGAGACGTTGTGGTGAGCAGCAGACCCAAGCCTAGCACACGAGACTTCAATGGTTATTTTACGCATTCTAAGGCCAGACACACCAGATATTTGTATTTTCCAAATAATGATTCCCCTCAATGAGCACAGTCAAAGATGTGGCTCTGTCTTAGTGTGGGAAAGCCTCATCTTGGTTTTCTTTTGTTCGTTTGTTTTCAGAACCTTGGCCTTCCCTTCCAATGCAGGCAAGTTGGGGACCCAGAGTCATGTGTCCGTAGGCCCAGTTGGGGGCATCATCAGGAAAGCTGCTGGCTCCTTTTTCTTTCCCCTCTTCTCATTTCCATTCTCCACTATCCCTATGGACTCCTAAAGATCCTCCCTGTCTTTTCAGGGAGAAATCTTCAGACTCTTCTTATTCTCTGCCTCAAGCTCAACTCCTCCCCACCCAAGTCAGTCTCTCTGTAGAAGAGGAAGGAAGAACAGTGGCATGATGGTGGGAAGGCCCTTGAAAACAGGCCGGAGAAGTGAATGTGGTCAGATTCCACGACCATGACCTTTGAATAAATGTATCTCAAGTATGTATTTGGACAAATGTATCTCAAGTATCTAACACCCAAGTGATAAATAATAGAGGCCAATCATGTTCACAAGAAGGTCTTGGGTTCAGAGAAGAGTAGAGTGAGACATCTGCGAAAATGGGTGCCATAAAATATTGTAGAGACTGTGAAAGAAAGTTGTACAGGACCAGGTGGTGGCAGGAAGGGGAGGGGCACAAAGGAGGACACAGTCAACTTCATCCGGGATAGGGGTTATCAAACAGCATCTACCTGGGGAAGATGGCGCTTGGTCTTTAAGCAGAGATGCATTATGCTGGCAATATTTTAAATGGCTGTTCAGTTGTCCAGAAGTATAGCAGTGCTATTGGCTCTGTGGTTCAGTTTTATTAAGGGTTAAGTAGCACTGGGGGCGCTAGCCTGCAAGCCTAAGGACTCCCTATATTATTCTGTGGGAGCAGGCATTCTATGTTCTGAACAAGTTGTAAGCAATCTTTGGCACACGGGCACACTGTAGATGCACACTGACTGTGCTGTGCAGAAAGAGACCATCACCTACCTGAATAATACATGGTGTGAAATTGTGACACCCCAGTACAATTGACGTTGGATGCTTCCAGGTCTGGACAAGGGCTTCCTTGTTTGGGACCAATGCTAGTCTCCAGCTAGCTGCAGTTTGCTTGGGATGAACAATAAATGAAAGAACATACTTGGTGGAAATTCTATGACCCAGGAGAAAAGTGAGAAGGGAGGCTCCCCCAAGCCTATTTGTGCATTTGTTTATACGCCCTCTGGTGGCTGGTTGTGATCTGCATGTTCTATTCCTTCTTGTGAAGCAACTGCACCCTATCTGATTCGAGATGCCTAGAGCCCTGGGACCTTGTCCATGTTCGCATGAACAAGTGCACGGTCTCAACATCTGTTTTGGTTTCAGTTTTAACTATTACTAGACCTTATTTTTTTATGTCTTGCACACCTATTATCTTCTAAAGCTTCATAAAATCATCAACTTCAAGTTCTAGTTAGTCTCTTTTGAGTTTCAAGAAGCAATAATTGAGAAAGCTTGGCTCCACAGGATCACACTTCTGACCAGGAAATGCATTGCTAGGCCTTGGGAAACGCCGAGAGTTAATGAAAGACTCTTAAATCCAGTGAATATATGACCCTTAGGGACAGGGATTTGTGGGCTCAGTCCAGTTCCATCTCGGTTCCATTCTCCTCTTTATATGGATTATATTGCCATCTATTAATTCCTACCTTACAGCTTCTGTTGCTCACATTTTCTTCTTTCTATTTCATAATGTTAACTTCCATGGGACTTATCTTGTCCTATGTGACCCTTCGGCTTTAGCTCCCTTTATAAGTGGATCGCTTTTCTCTTTGAATCAGCCAGAGGCATGGAAATCACCATAACTGGAGTATATAATGCTCATCTGAAAGAAAGTTTGAACTCCTCTAATTCATCATATGGGAAAATTAGTATCTGAATGCTGATGAGACTTATCTAAGATTATATATATATATATATAACCAAAGATCGTTGATGGTAGAATGAGACCCAAGTTCTCCTATGGTAGAATACCTTACCCTGACCCCGATGCAAAAGTTAGTCTGCCAGGAATTTTCCACGGTACTACGGAGACCGAAGCTACGTCCTGATATCGTACTACGGAGGTTGTAGCTACATCCTGTTATCGTGAGCAAGGACAAGCAAGCATAACCTCCCTACTCTGCAGCTGTACATAACTGATAAGAGTTGCCAGTAGAAACCACACATAGCCAAGGAGATGACTCTTTACCTCAGAGTATAAAAAGAGCTCCCTTAAACCCAGCATTGCTCAGTTTTGGTAAGAATACCCCTGAGCCAGCACCAGTGCTTGCAATAAAGTGCCATTTTCTCTACCTTTGAGTGCCTGACTGTCAGTCTTCGCGCCGTCTGGAGGCTCAGCCATAGCACTCCTACAGTCTGCAGAGGTCATCTTTACTCTAAACTGTATCATCTTCTCTGTTAGGTTGCGTGGTGGGAATTTTCCTGTGCATGATGTCTTCTCACTCACCTGCTATGCTCGCAACTTGGGAATGGATGTTCTTTTTTCTTTTTAACCTCCTTTCTTCTCCCCATCTTCTATTTAGGCATTTAATATAGGACTCATTCTGGTGACCGAATTCTTTAGAGAAAGATATTAAAATTAACTCCCTTTAGTAGCATTTGTTTCTACTAGAATTTATGGCTGATCCATGTGCCAATGATCTCAAAGCCACTAAATTCAAACTAAGATTGACAGTGACATGTCTTAGTTGCCAAATAGGATTCATTCAGAAAAGCAGAATTATATAGTAAACTTCAAATGACAAAACTTGACTAATGAGTTGAATTCCAAGTTGGTGAGGCCAACTAGAATATGTAAGTTATTCGTTACAATATTTCAACCTTTTTTATTTTTTTGACTGAAAATGGTAGAGTACCATTTTAAGATCATTCAAATTTAAGGATTCAAGTATATGTCATCCATAGGCTGAGCTTCAATTTTTATTTTAAAAGCTATACTACCTATTGTTTATCCAACATTCACTTACTAGAAAAGAAACTATTGAAATCCTGATCTGCCAATCACATAAACAAATTTGTTTGTATTGCTGGAATGCTGCATTTAATGCAATGGGTTTTTTTTATTAAGTAGGAGAATGAAGATACCACCCTATTTACCCTTGAGTTTAGCAGACTGACACGATTCAATGAATCATCTATGTAATCATTTGTTCACTCATTGAAGAGGGCACAGTTGAAAGGTTGGAGATACAAGGATGAATGAGATACTGTTGCCCATATGAAACTTACAGTCTAGTGAGGAATATAGACGAGGAAAGATAATTTTAAACCATAGAATTCTTGGAAGACAGCATAGCAAAGAAATTCTATGACATCAGCCTCAGGGAGGCCTTTGGGGAATGAACTCCAGCATCAAGGGAAACAAAAACAAAAACTGGGACCACATCGAACTAAAAAGCCTCTTGACAGCAAAAGAAGACTTCACAAAAACCAAAAGGCAAGCTACCAACTGGGAGAAGATATTTGCATTTCATATTTCTGACAAGGGCTTAATATCTAAAATATACAAAGAACTCATAAAACTCAACAACAGAACAGGTAATCCAATCAAAAAATGTGAAGAGGAATTAGAGAGACATTTTTCCGAAGAGGATATAAACATGGCCAGTAGGCACATGAAAAGATGTTTCTAATCACTTACTATCAGGAAAATGCAAATTAAAACAACAATGAGATATCATCTGACACCTGAAAGACTGGCTATTATCCAAAAGTCTGGAAACAACAAACGCTGGCGAGGATGTGGAGAAAAGGGAACACTTTTACACTGTTGGTGGGAGTGCACATTGGTGCAACCTTTACGGAAAACTGTGTGGAGACTCCTCAAAATATTGAAGATGGAAGTCCCATATGATCTGACCATCCCACTTCTGGTTATTTACCCACAAGGTGCAAAAACACTCATTCGCAGACATTTATGCACCCCCATGTTTATTGTAGCCCTATTCACAATAACTAAGAACAAGAAACTTCCTAAGTGCCCAACGTTAGGTTAATACATAAAGAAGATGTGGTGCATATATACACACTGGAATGCTACCCAGCCCTTAGAAGAGATGAAACCCTGTCATTTGAATCAACATGGATGGATCTAGAAGGGATTATGCTAAGTGAAACAAGTCAAAAGAAGAAAGATAGATACTAGGTGACTTCACTCATAGATGGAACTTGAATAGACAAAGCAAAATAACAAAACCAAACCAACCCTCGGACACTTGCAATAGAACTGAGGTTACCAGTAGAGAAGGGGATAGGAGGTGTGGTGGGTGGCAAGTGGTGGCGTAGCTCACTGGACAATGGCGAAGAACAGTTGATTTAGTGGAGGGCTGGGTGTGTTGACATATATCTGAAGAATGGGAAAACTGCACATATGGGGACTTACACATGTGAATTTATTTTAATGTGTAGAATACAAGTTAAAGCAAAGGAGAAAAGATAATTTTGACACCAGATCTGAGGAGCTTGGATGTATGAATGACAAAGGAGGACATGCTAAATTGTCTGGTTGTCTTGTGGTAAGACTGACTTGGCTATAATCCCATCAACCCACTGATAACGGTCCCCAGGTGCCATGACCTCATAAGCAGATGACCCTCATGTTGTATGTCAGTTTCCTTTATATGACCATTTCAGTAATTATGTTATATTCTGTTAAGCCTCATCTCTTGAGATCTGCAAATTAAGGCATCCTCATGGGTGATGGGGATGTTCTTTTTTTTAAAAAAAACTGAGGTAATTCCTAGAGCAGATACTCCAAAAAGGATGAATCTTTAGACAGGCATCCAGAACTAGAGAAGGAGCCTCACACAGGTAGGAGAAAGCTCAAACTCTCCTTCATCGTATGCTTTGAAGCATCTGGACATCTGAGGCATAATGCTAGGAGGTAGGATTTAGAAGTTAGGAAAAGCAAGAAATCCAAGAAAAGAGGGGTCCAAGAAAGATTTTGTCTTCTTTCTGGCTCTGCTACTAATGGAAATTGACCAGTGAGCCTCAGCCACCAGTGTGCACTTTGAGGGCAATATTGTGCAGCTTCCTGGCACTCTGGACCAGACTTCAGCTCAGAGCCCAACCAAGAATGCTCGGAAGCCCTACCTCCAATTCCCCTGGGGCACTGGGTAAGCATGCAGATTTCTGTGTTCCATCTCACATGCACTCCTTTAATCAGAATAGAAAGGGAGGTAGAATTTGCGTTTAGTAAGTCCTACCAATTTGAAATCCGCAGGCCTTGTTGTCAGTGAGGTCCTATTTGTTAAAGTTTAAGCGCTGGTTTAATATGGTCCGACAGCTCCTGCTCACCAAGAAATGTGACTTTTCTCACTTGGACTTTGGCATTCCCTCACATCATCTCCCTCTTGAGAATGTCCCTATTTCATACAATCAATCTAGATGAGAGGTTGAAAATCTTTTTCTATAAAGGGTTAAATTGTAAATAGTTTGTGCACTATGAGCGACATAGTCTCTGTCACAACTACTCTACTCTTACATTTCAGGATAAAAGCAGTCCTAGACAATGCTTACGTAGGCTGACCATATTTCCTTTAGACAATGGGACATTGGGATGGCGAATAACGAGATGAGGTTATGAGATGGTGACTAAGGGTAGGGGAGGAGGTGGAGCAATCTGAGCAGGAGCAGAGCAGCCAGGCCATCAAAAAGTAAGTGCTATGCAATGTCAGTCGGTGATCACATAGTAATGACGTGTGGTTCTGTGGGACTTCATGTAAATGGCCAGGACAGGCGCAAGGATTTTCGGCACCTTAGGTCAAAATCAAATTTGGCGCCCCTCTGATCTCAATGTCCTGCCTAAAACACATATCACATTAAACATCCCATTGCCAGAAATGCCCAATAACCCCCACAGTACCAGAGATAGCTCCCGTGGTGCCAGAGATAACCCCCATAGTACTTACCTGCAGGTGACCATGCTATGATGGTCTGCTCTCTTTGAAGAAACAGCTCCACACAGGGTGAGGGGGGAATCCTCTTCCTGTGATACTCCTGTCTCCTAATAGGGTGCGGGACAGCCGTGGTGCCACAGTCTGCACCAGCAAAGACGATCTTTAACGCAGGGCAAAAGGGGCAGCTGTTTTGGGCCCCCACAACAGATTGGACTGGGGCAACTCAGCTGCCCCTTTTGCCTTGCTTTAAAGATAGCCCTGGTTCATTCAAAACAGAACAAAGCTGACATTTATATTTAAACAACGAGATGGTCAGCTTATACTTATGGAAATGATGGAAATGGGCATGGTCGTAATGCAATAAAACTTTATTTACAGAAACAGTGGGTTGGCAGGATTTGGTCAGAGGTCATAGTTTGCTGACTCCTAGTCTCAGTCATTAGGCATTTAAAGATGTGGTGCCTTGTAACATCTCAGGTATTGAAATGCTTTTCCTTGTATTAGCAAATTTAGTTGTAAGGAATGGAAACCCACTTGAATTACCTCAGTGGTTCTCAAACTTGAACATATCTCAGAATCCCCTGGAAGTTTTGTTGAAACACAGATTATTGAACCCACTTCCAGAATTTCTGACTCATTATTAGATCTGGAGTAAAGCTTAAACATTTGCATTTCTGACAAGTTCCAAGATGACTCTGATCTAGAGACTACATTTTGAGAACCTCTACCTTAAGTTATAGAGAAGAGGCTATGGAAATGATTTGTGTGGGAATTAAGAGTCTCAGCCATGACACCAAGAATAGAGGATCAGCTCCAAGAGGTTCTCCCAGAAACTGAAGGATCTCAACCACTCTAGGAATTGGGTGGTCGTAGGTATTGGTCTCCCTTGCTGTCATAGTGTTTTCTCTCCTCTAGGTTTCTGCTTCCACTAGAGTGGTTATCTAAAACTCAAACCAGATCAAGCTATTCCCTCCGTCTGAAAGAAAGTTTATTTTTATAGATGCTCTTAGATACATATCCACACTTCTTAACCTAACTCACATGGTTCTTTATGAGTTTCCTATCTCCCTCCAGCCCTCTACTCTTACTCCTGCCATCCTTATTTGTTTCACAACAAGTAGTCTGGCATTTCCCTCTGCCACATTGTCCATACTATCTTGTATGCCCTGTGTAAACAGAGATCCTCTCTGCTGACTGTGAGCTTTACGAAGACTGGGACTCTTTTTCTTGTGTTGTCTCCAGTGTTTGGCACAATGTTCAGAAAATATTAGATGAGTGAGTTAGTGAATGATTTCTTTCTTAGATGTTCTTCCAAATACAAGAGAATAGGTGAACTCAGGGACACAGTGAAGGTAAACACCATTAGGAGGATAATGACAAGGATGTAGAGAAATTGGAGCCCTCATTCATTGCTGGTATGAAGTTGCTTCCAAAGAGTTATGTAATCACTTTGGAAAACAGGTTAAAAGTCTCTCAAAAAGTTAAACAGAGAGCTGTTACATGACCAGTCATTCCATTGCGAGGTGTATACCCAAGAGGCATGAAGACATATGTTTATTATACAAAAACTTACACACAGTCATTCATAGAAGAGTTATGCAGAATAGCCAAATGCCCATATACTGATGAATGGGTAAATAAGGTAAGATAAAGTCATACAATGGCCTATCACGCAGTCACAAAAAATAAAATACTGACACCTGCGATAACATGGATGAACTTCAAATCCCTAAACACAGCGAAAGACACCTATCACAAGAGGCCATATAGTGCATGAAGTGTGGAACATATAGATAGATGGTCCTGAACTTAGGACAGCTCAACGGAGATGGTTACTTTTTACTTTATGATGGTGTAAAAATGATGGACGTTCAATAGAAAAATTACCTCTAATTTAGAATTTTGCCATTTTCCTGATACGTGATACTATAGTCTTTCTTGATGCTGGGCGGCAGGCACAAGCCCCAGCCTGCAAGCAGTCTTGCGATAATGAGGGTACACAGCTCTTCCTCTACAATGCATTATGTTGCTAGTGTTTGGGGGGAAAATGTGCTTTGAGTTTTCACATTCCATCATGTATGTTTTTCACTCTCAGTATAGTATTCAATTAAGTACATGACCTATGAAATACTTTATTTAAAAATGGGCTTTGTGCTAGATTAGCTTGCCCAACTATGGACTAAAGCAAGTATTCTGAACACTTTCAAGATTGACTAGACTAAGCTGTCATGTTCAGCAGGTGAGGTGTATTAAATGCTTTTTCCACTATGATGGGTTTATCAGGATGTAACCCCACCATAAATCAAGGAATATCTGTAATCAAGTCTATAGAGACAGAAAGATTAGTGGTTGCCAGAGGCTGAAGAGAGGGTGTAATGGGGAGTGACTGCCAATTGGGTATGGGACTTCTTCTGGAATGATAAAAATCCTAAAATTAGATAATGATGGTAGTTACACAGCTGTAAATCTATGATGATATGTAAATTATATCTCAATAAAGCTGTTTACAAACGTGGAGGAGAAACTGCTCAGATCAGTCCCAGAACAAGAGTTGACTCCCCATACAGAACATGCTCCTGTGTCTACAATGCTATCCTTTGACAATGAACAGCAGCATTGGAACAACCTGTGTGACAATAGAAGTCACACTGTATATCCCCACACAGTTTTGAACATAGTGACTTACAATCATAAGTTTAATTAATTGCTCTAATAAGGAAAAAAATATTCATTTTCTTTTTTCTATCAAAAATACTCAGTACTTCGAGCACCTAGCACAATTTCAGGTATCTTATAGCTCAGTCTATTCCCCTTGATGAAAATGATGAATTCCCCCAAAATGCTAAAATTATTTTTGTTGAAAAGCAAAGCATAGTCAAAATTCATTTAGGACATCCATTGAAAGAGGTTTGCATTGTTTACAGATCTGCACCTGCTTTGTATACAAAGAGCTTTTATGCCAAGGCCAACAGTTATTGTCTTTTTTCTTTATCATGGAATCTTTCCTGAATTTGTGGCTCTGAGCAAACACAGTTTAGTGAATAAATGGAGACTATCAAGCTCCCTTTATTTTTGTTGAGGTTGTATGATGCTACAATTTCTATTAACTATTCCCCCCATCAGTGATATTATAAGCTAATTCCTATCATTGCTCTGAAGCAAACAAGGAATGGCTTATGATCAAAAATGTTTTCTAGAAATAGCAAAACTAATTCAGAAAAAAAGGACAATATTATCATATAAGGGTGTAAACATGAAAACATTTATATTTGGGGAGGATTAAAGGCTTAATAGAATGGAAAAGAAAAGAAACAGTGATGCAGTCTGTTTTTGAATCTGAAAAGCAACATTAAGTTAGAAAAGTAAGAGGCTGCTCAGTTAGCTTCATTACATGTGGCCTAAGAGGATTTGCAAAACAAAATAAGAACCCATGCTGGACAATGACTCTAGGTCACTTGGTCATTTTCCAACTTGATGTCCAGGCTTAGGAGACAGAAGCTCTCTTTTCTGACAAATCTTTCCTCTTTCAATCAAAATTATCTTTTTTTCTGAAGTTAAAAATTAGTATTTTTAAGTCTTTAAGGGTTCTTCCATGTACTAGAATCCTTATTAGACTGCAAGTTTCCTTACAAGCATAGTTGACATCCAGTTTTATGCCAAGAGAGTTGGATATACAAGATTCTAGTTGACTTCGCATTAAGCCGGGCTTTCCTCTCAAAACTCTGAAGCTCCCCTGAAAATACTCATATATGCAACTGCATGCCAGTCCTACTAAGAGCTGTGAGAAGGAATCACTTCTGAGAGCCCATATTGCTGGAATTTCCTCAGACAGTTGTCGCAGATCGATGTGACCCAGTGGTCCATGGTTTATGTAAGTAAAGATAAAGAATCAAATCTCTGCTCAGGTTACCATAGCTTAAGGGTCCACTACTGAAAGCCAAGAAAATAATTAAGAGTGTATCTCTGTAAATTTGATTAACAATTTATTAGATAAAAATTGGCATTTTAAATGGCTATTTTAAAAATAATTATCAGTCTTACATTCAAAATTTTCATAAACCTGTCCATCTTATGACAAATGAGCAGCAAGTTAGACAAAAGCAGTGTATAACCCTTAAGATTTCATGAGTCTTTCTTCTCCAATCTGTCTTCTGATATTTTCCTCACCCATCTTTAATCTACCCATTCTCTCCACCTTTTTTTTCTGAAGATTTCGTGGTGATAACTTTTCTCTTACTTTCTTCTCTAACTGTCCTTCAGCTTCCTCACCTGCTCTGCCTCTTCTTTTCTTCCTCTGCTTACTCTATGTTCACTGTAACCAACATAACATGAAGCAAATATATTTAGAAATCGTTATCTCATCAAGTTTTATTTATCTTATTAGCTTTTCTTTCAGATATATTTTAGTTACAGGATTTTTATTTTGTTCTTTTTACAATTTCTTTTTTTTTTTTTTCAATCTTTTCCTGTATTTTCCTTTCAGGCATTGAACATAGTTATAACAGCTAGTTTCAAGTCCTTGTTTGCTAAGTCCAACAGCTGTGCTGTCTTGAAGTTGGTCTTCATTAAATGCCTTCTTTCTTGAGAATGGATCACATTTTTCTGGGTTTTTATATGTTGAATAATTTTGGACCATATCCTGAATATTGTAAATGCTATGGGTAATCTCTATTCTGTTACATTCCTCCAAAGAGAGGTGTTTTTCCTTTTTAGCAGATAATTAAATTGCTTGGATTCAAACTGAAAACTGTCTCTTATCTGGTAGCTTAAATCTCAATATTATTATTGTGTCTTTGGCTGGGATACTTTGATTTTTCCCTGTGTGTGTGATTCAGAGGTCCGCTGGAGATTTGGGCAAAAGATACACAGAATTTGGAGTTTGTCTTCCTGAATCACCCCCTTCTAGGGTATTTTTCTCACCCTCTACTGCCCGTATTACCCCCAAACTCTTCAGACTAAAGAGATTGGATTTTTTTTAAAGAAGAGTTTTAACAGCACCTTGAAATGTTGACCACCGCCTAACTTCAAACTAAAAACTAAATAAACCATTTTCTCTGCTTCCCAAGTTTAATTCTCCTGCAGGATCTTATTTGTGCTTACTACCCAAAATCTTTCAGTATCTTTTATTTTATTTTATATTTTGTCCAGAGTTTATAGCTTTTACCTATGGGTGGGTTAGTTCAGTAGGAACTTAGTCATATTGGGAGCAAGCTCACTATTTCTTGATTTTTTTAAAAATATTTTTTCAGCTTCTTCTATGTCTTCCTCTAAAATAATACTCATTTACATTACAGCTCAGAGCCTTTGATTGATTTTGTGTGTGGGGGTTGGTCAGTGACTTTCAATAGAAAGACAATTTTGTACCCCAGTCATAGGGGAAAAATGTCACATCTAGCTTCATTTCAATTTATTCAGCAAAATATACTGTCCTCACGTCATGAGAAAAACCTGTTGTGGGCGTCTGGGGAGCATCTTTGAACTTTGTGGGAAGAAGAGTGAAACTGACTATCAATAAGATTATCTGCCTAAGAGGTAAAAAAAATATCATCTTACCTTTGAGAAACACTGATTCTGTACCAGCTAATCATTTTACAAATACTTTCTTCTTTAACCTTCATAACTCTGCCAGGTAGCTATTATAGTTCATTTTTATAGAAGAAAGAAATAAAGCTCAAAGGCTACACAACTGATAATTTTCGTAGACTTCTAATCAAAAATGAGTTAATGTTAAAAAATATTAAGGTGATTATCATACCATGTTCTAAAAAATAATATTAATGATGATGATAAAAATAACCATATCCAAGTGCCAATTTTTCCTCTTAGCAAAAAAAGATTGTGACTCACTATGGCCCCTGACTTTTGACTGACAAGGTTCTATAAATGCTAAGTATAGTTTTCTATTAAGATTGAAACCTATGAGAAAAAAGCCGTGGGCTGACCCATCTTCAAAGTGTCCATTTAAGATTATTTTCTGTCAGCCAGGTGGCTAATGGGCTGTGTTAGACAATGGATAGATATTGTATTCTGTCTGAAACCATAGAATTGGAGAAAAAAGAGCAATTCCGCATTTATTTGGCTTGTCTACTGCCCAGGAGCCCAAGCTGCAGAGAACATTTATTTCATTTTAACAAATGGATGGCACCTCCCTGTTTTAGACTGGAAGAAAACCTCTGCTCTGGCCTCAGTGTGAACAGTGGCATTGGTGATGGAATATCCAGTGTGAGACATTGTCCCCACACTGGGCAAAAATAGTTAAAGCATTCTGGGGCAATTCTAAGCGAAAATGTTCAGTTAATGGTAGGTTTATGTAATACTTGATTTAAAAAAAAATATTGACTGCTTCATGTTTTACAAAGGGAACTTGCAGACAACAGAAAGTGAGCTCCCTATTGAACTGAATATAATGACTCTGTTAAGAGAAGAGAACACAAGAAGGCACAGCTGGAAGAAGGAAGTAATAAGCCTGATTTAGAAGACAGACAGCAGCCTCAGTCTGGGCAGCTGGAGATACTGGGAGAACATTCATTTTCGACCCCATTGTGGCCTGTTGGGTTGCGTTTCTCCTGAAAGATTGGCAGCTCACGTTATGGTTAGTCATTTGACCTCGGAGAAGTCGTTTTACCTCTCTGAGCCTCAGTTTTTTCCCCTACAATGCAAAGTGATCATATATGTTATCTTTGAGATTCCTTCTAGCTTCAATTTTTAAATATCCAAGAAACGCCTTCTATTTTCCACCCAGTTTATTTCCCCTGTGTCCCAAAGTCAAGAATTCTACATGTGCGAAGGCAAAACGGCATCAGAGTGAATGAATTAGCAGAAACTTTTAAATTAGAGTGGAAACAAATCAAACTACAAGCAGGCAAAAATACATCTTTCTCACCTGAACTAAAAAATAGATGGCAGATGATAAATGAATAGACTTTGGACTACTCTCTGACTATAAACTTTCCTACAGTTGTATGTGAAACTAACAGTTCACTTTAAATATCTGCAATGAGTTCTGACAGAGAAGACCAGGGAGCTCAAATAATGAAGGTCAGCAACTAATGCCCAAATCTCACTGCTTTAGATTGTGCTCAAAGACCATCTCAGATGCACGAAGAGGAACAAACACATTTGTCCCACTCATGACCCTGGCAGTAGCCGGCCAGATC
>RJWH01010715.1:0-15452 GCA_004363575.1 Solenodon paradoxus
TTTAACATCTCTTTATCATGTAGAATCCCAAGAACACTTCTTATTTTCTCCTTACCAGCACTGAGAGCTATGAGTTCCATCTGGGGAAACCTGAGCTTTGTTAATTTCTTCTCCTTGTCTAGGTAGCATCTGTTTTCTTCTTTATCATCCCACTAGCTTCCTTCAACTTTTTTGCGTAGCTTTTCTTTTTATCTTTAATAAAGTCATTGTCAAACGTTGGGGAGACTCTGGAAAAAAAGAATCTGTCTACACTGTTGGAGGGAATGTAAATTAGTGCTAATCAGAATAAAATATCTTCACCTCTATATTCATGACATTTATCATAGTTGTAGAGTTCTCTAGTGAATGTAAAATCCTCTATACTACATGGTCAGAAAGTAGGAGCAAGGTTATCATACTCTTCATGTTTAAATCAGTAGCTGAAAGAGTCAGGTTTAGCATTCCTTATATCAGTCAAGTCTTGTATTTGGTGTTTTATGTGATTCCACAGGTTTCCAGACTGAAGATCTTCTACTCTTTTGTAAGGAAAATTGCAACGAGAATGAAGGTGAGTAGGCAGGCAGGGAGAGGAAGAAGAAGCCTTTATTTACTTTATTTAGTTGTTCATCTTGGTTGTTCCCTCTGGCTCTGTGTCGTGAACCCAAGTCCTTGGGATGTATGTGGACAGCGGTTGCCATGCGGATCAAAGAGGTGAGTGTAATCTGAAAGTTGCTGGAGTCCGCTTGGAATGCTCTACTCGCCTAGGCCCTCTTGACTGAATTTCTTGCAAAATGTGGGATTCAGAGGTTACAGGAAAGACATGAACTGGATCTGGTATGGTTCCACCATGACTACAAATACATCTTTGACAGTTGTTACTATTTGACTTCTTTGTCACAAGTGTGATAACACCATGGGCTGGAAATGTCCCTTCACTGGCAGGACGGACCAGATGCACTGGATGTAACTCTACTTACCAGCTGGTGTCTGAAGCGAGTCTACCCACAAGGCTCAGGTATTTCGGTGTCCACAAATCAAAAAGCTCCAGTGAGCATCAGAGAGAGGGAAAATCTCAATTCAAGGTTTGTGAAACATTTCAGGGGACAGTGAGGTGTCTTTTGGTTAATGCCCTGGAAGAGCTAGAGATCTGACTTTCTGAAAACCAGTGATTACAAAAGAGCACTGACTGAAAATTTAACAATAAGGAAATAAACAATTCAATTAAAAATGAGCAAAGGATCAGAACAGTCATCTCACCAAAGAAGATGGCAAGTAAGCATGTCAAACAATGCTCCACATATGTTGTCTATTAGAATGCCCCAGATCCAGAACACTGAAAACACCAAATGCTAATCAGGAAGTAGAGCTATAGGAACTCTCCTTATTGCTGGTGGGATTGCAAAATGGTACAATCACTTTGGAAGACAGTTTGGTAGTTTCTTAAGCTAAGCATACTCTTACCATTTGATTCAGCAATTGTACTCCTTTGTATTTGTTCAAAGGAGTTGAAAACTTACAAAAACTTGCATGTGTATGTTTGTAGTAGCTTTGTTCATAATTGCTTAAATTTGGAACAAGGGAATATTATTTGATGTTAAGACGAAATGAGTTTTCAAACCATGATAAGCTATGGAGGGAATTTAACTGCATATTGCTAAGTGAAAGAAGCCAATGTGAAAAGTCTACATACTGTATGATTCCAACTATATGATTTTCTAGAAAAGCAAAACTATGGAGACAGTGCAAACATTGGTAGTCGCTAGGGATTAGTGTGGGAAGGGGGAAGGAGGAGGAACAGGTGAGCATGGAGGATTTTCATGGCAATGAAAGTTTCCTGTAACATAGAGTAATAGTGAATACATTCATCAAAACTCTTAGACTATAGAAAGAGTGAACCTTAATGTAAAGTACGAACCGTAGTTAATAATAATGCATTGATATTGGTTTGTCAATTACAACAAATGTACAAGATGTAAATAATAGGGGAAACTGGGGTGGTAGAGGAGAGGAGACATTTGGGAACTTTCTGATCAACTTTTCTGTAAACCTAAAACTGCTAAAAAGTCTATTAATTAAAAAAAACACACACCATTCAAGGCCATAGGAGAACAGGAGAACAGACCTTCCAGAAGTCTCCAGTAGAGCACAATGAAGAGCAGTCACTGAGTCTGCTGCATGAAGGAGAGAAAAAAGACATCAGTCTTCCTGGGGCATGGCCTGGATGTGCTGTACAGGACTGATGACCTAAGGGAGAAGGGAGTGAGGTCTGCAGAGGTAGGTGGTACCCAGGGTCTAGGCGCTTATGGTTAGAAGGGGGAGTACTGCCCTCTTTTTAAGGAATGTTATGTCTTCAGTGGTCCCCTGAAACATCCCAAACATAATATTTCAAAGTAATTTTTTCTGTTCCATAACAGTGACTTTAGCTGTGTTGCGTTCATATCAGATTTCTTATTTTGTTAGATTTTTTTTCTTAGCATGAGATTTCTTCATGTGTTCTCGACTTTCTGTATGCACATTCATTTGGAAAGTCATTTCTTTTCTTTTTTTTTCTTTTTTCTTTGTTTTCTTTTCCCTTACATTCTGACTGTTGAGAGGTTTGACAGTTGCCTCAACTTCCTTTAGCAGCAGGAAGTTGAAGATAAATAGCACACATGCCCTCTGTTTCTTGGATTTGTTACTCCACATACTACTGAAGAATCATTGTGAAAAATGAAAGTACAGCTTCCATACTGAAGCTGAGATGCCACTTGGAATGTAAATCTGCACCAACTCCTATTTCTCTCCAACTGGGTCTCCCAGTGAAGTCTTCTCTCCAGACTGAGGGTCCATCCTCAGTGCTCAGAATGCATTCACATTTTTGTGAACTTGACTGCAAAAGTTTGGTGCAGAGAAATGGTCCTCTTCCTATCTCCACCTGATTCTTTTGTATAAACTAATGTAGAACCTTTAATTTTCTTAGGAGACAGAAAATCATTTTTTGTAGTGAAAGTGAAGAACAAAGCAGAAATGCAGAGAGAAGTAAAACCTAAAGATGAAGCAAGAGGAATTTATAAGTTTTTTTTTTCCTCAAACCCTGTTCTGCCTTCCTGAAGTTTTCCTTTGACTCTAGGATACTTCTCAGTATCTTTATAATACTTCTTCTATATATTTCTTGCTTAAGCTAGCGCCAATAGGTTTCTGATGTTTGCAATCAAAACACGGTTGGCGAATGTGTGTCTCTCGCACATCCTTTGGGCCAATGTGCTTGTAATTCCTGTGCCAAGCACCCCTGCATCCTCACTTTGGGAGTTCCATTCCCAGAACTCCTGCTTTGAAGTAGCAACCTTGGCTCTCATTGTGTAGTTGGAGAGTTTGGACACCTTTCAATACAAACAAGCTTTGACAGGAAGACAGGGCTTGGTGAGGAAAACAAAGCCACTGTGTAAGGGCTTGAGAGCTTAGATGATGTGGGGAAGTCAGGAGAGCGAGGGTATGAGGGTGGCAGCTGGAAGGTTGAAGAAAGTCACCAATACTTCCAGCGTGACTCACTGGATAAAGACAGGTGTTTCTCAGAAGTTCTCCAGGAAATTGTCGCAATTCTCAAGTGTATAGAAATGACCCAACAACCTTTCTCTCTAGCAGCGAAATGAGAATTTAAGGAGTTTGGAATGTAATGGCATTTGGTCACAATGACTGTCAAGTGGAAAATCATGGATCATTCAGAGAGTCTGGAGCTTTAGAGAGCTCTGAGAAAATGGAGCTCACACAGATCTTAGAAGTGTAAAGTTGACAACTAACAATTGAGCCCCAAGACATTTGAAGACAAGAAAATCAGCGTATATTGAAAGTCAGACTATTCTTCCAAAGAAGAAAATGACTGAACCAAGTGATCCAAGGTCCTTGCCAGTTTGCAGTTATGCTGATTCCTTTTTTTGAAAAAGCATTTTGTTTTATTTTTATTTAGTTATTCACACTGGCTGTCCCCCAACACCCACCGGACCCAGGACTTGAACCCAGGAGTATGTAGCCTGTACTCCTTCGGAGGCTACTAACCTAACACTACTCCACAGGATGCGCCAAAGCCATGCTGACTCTTTAACATGGTCCAGATAGTGTTCCTGTAGATTCAGTGATAGCAAGGAAAACATGAAAGGTTGTGGAGCTGGGGCACTCCTAATAAAGAAACAAGAGCCCCCTTGAATACTGGTCTGTGATTGGGAAGGGCACCCCCTGTCTCCGCACAGTTTGTTTTTCTGACTTCACTTTTTCCAAACTGCCCTTCCTCCAATCCTTAGTCATCTCCTATCAGTTCTGTCTCCTGATAATTGTGCTTTGATATGCCATTGAGATTTCACTGTTCCGCCCCAGTTTACCAGCTTTGTTGGGTTCATGAATAAATGGTATAGTTATTCCCAGTTTGGCTAAAGGGAAAACAAAAACTTGCCTCCTCTGTGCTGACCAATTTCCTTAACCAAATAAACAAAGATCTGGGACAAAGACTGTGCCTCCCTCCCACTCAAAAATACATCCTACCTTTATTAAACTTCTTCTGTCATCCTGTTTTGTTCTCTCTTCTCTGAATATGTAAAATATTTCTTGTACATTAAGAGCTTATGAAAGATTTACTTGTCTTAGTCTCCTGACTTTCAGAATGTGCTAATTATGCATTACTCATACACTCTGAATTTCTGCTGCTAATGTCAATTTACTGGACTGGGTTATACACTGGTTACATAATCCTCAGACCTGCTGACAGAGAATTTTACCACCATGATATGCTTAAGTGGGGAGTCCTCACTTTTTACCTAGTATCCTGATGAAATAAAATCCTGGTATTTTCTTCCTTGAGTCAGCATTTTACTTCTTCTAGATGTTCAATTTTACTTCTTTAGACAAATATCACTGAAAAACTGAAGTAATATTGATGGTCTAAACAGAGGACTCAACTCTCCTACGCTAAAGATTAATGTTTTTATTTTTTTATTCTATTTGTAAAAGTAAATCATAGAGTGTCATTTCATCCCCTAAAATTTTAGTTTCAAAAAGTATGCACAATTCAATTAACATTCAGGTTGAAATTAATTGACCGGAAATGTTACAGTTTCATTATAGTTCCAAATGGTATGATTATCAATAGAGGAACATAGAACATTTGACAGCTCTTTTCTTCTTATACATTGTAATTAATCTTGAAACCAGCTTTATTTGTCAATTTTCAAAAGTAAGTCAGTGAAACATGCAATTAACACAGAGCATGATTTTATGATAAATAGGTATGATTCATGGTCCAGAACAATTCATGCAGAAACCACCTTGCCTTAGCTTAAATGCAATGCATGTTTATATAACATCTTCCAAATACTTATGGAAATCTACATTTAATGCCCAAATTCATGTATTTTGACTTTATATATTTCAGCATCATGGATCTAATTGTTTCAGTCAAGTGTATCTTTTGGGTCCCATCTGTACAATCATATTGTGGCAGTTAAAAGAATCCTTGTAAATTCTTAGTGATTCTTCTCAGGTGGGTTCTTTAGCCTCTCCACTTGAATCTATACTGATGTTAGTGACTCATCTGTAACCAATATTATCAACAAAAGTGATCTGCACAACTTTTCAGGCAAGTTCATAGAAGGTCATCTAACTGCTTGATTCTTTTGTGGCATTTGCTATGGGGAAAGCCAGGTGCCATACAAGAAATACAACACACTGAGACCCTCATGCTGTTGATGTCACATGAAGGTCCTTTGCTCGACAGCCCAGCTCAACTTCCAGCCACTACCCAAACTACCAACCATGTGAGTGAGCCATTTTAGACATCCAGCTCATTGAGCCTTCAGATGATTCCCGTCATTCAGATAGTTAAGCAAGAATGACCCATGTGGGTCCTTCTCCAATTCTGAAGTCAAATCATTTGAGAGAATTCTGTGTTTTTAGGCAATTAAAAATGCGCAGTGACATTAAAGACTGACAAATTCTGCAATACAGAAATCTATTTAGCCTAAATGTATTTGGTCATAGAAACATTTTGTCATGAGACATTTACTAGCATCTAATTGATAATATTATCATTCTGACTAATACATTTTGGCATACGCTGGCTTTCAATTATAGCATGGAGTTACAGCTTGACTCGCAATTCAGAGACACGGTTGCAATTGTAACTGACCTCATCTTGAAGAAAAAATAAAGTCATATTTCCAAAGGGCAGAGTGAGTAATAGGGATAGCTGGAGGATGTGATATATTATATCAAAGATAAGACATTAGTGGTTAAACCAGATATTATACATAAATGCAGGGAATTTATCAACAATCTTCAGGAAGGAAGTTACTTCTGAATAGGAAAACAGTTTTTAATATTTTCTATTAGTACTGCTTCTTTTGGTGTCAAAGGAGTTGCACAAACTTCCAGTTGGGTCTCAGGGCAAATAAATGTCTCCATCCATCCATTTATCTATCATCTATCTGTCTGTCTATCATCATTTCATTGTAATATATTCATAAAGAAGAAAAATCACAAGTTATAAACTAACATACACTGAAAACTCTCTTACTCTGTCTTGCAATTGCATTATTTCCAGTTTCTTCTCTATCCTTCCAGGATTAACTTAAAAAATATAAATAAATACTACATAGATTTGTTCATAAATAAGTAAAACATAGTAGCATACCATACATTTGCATTTTCACCCTTTTAATATAAAATATGTAGTTTGAATCATTCCACATCCATACATGAAAAGCTTCCCTGCTCTTATTATTCCCATATTCAGTTAATATTCTGTTGCATGGATGTGCCATAACATAATTAACACATTGCTTGTTGATGGGTCTTTGCTATTATAAACAAAATTGTCATGAAAAAGCATTGACACATATCATTTTGCACATGTGCAAGCATATCTGAGGATAAATTATCCGATATGGAATTGCGGGGTAAAATGATGGCAGATGTTGTAGGTGCCTGGCCCAGATCTCTTTTATGAGACAAGCATACCCACTCCCTAACTGCTGCAGATGTTGGCTGCTAAAAGCTCACGTCTGCTTTTTTTATGCTCTGGGGACATGTTATTGACAGGCAGTTGCTGCCTGGTCCACAGATATTTTTGAAGTTATGCTCCTTTTGGGTGCCACCACTGGCCAGTGACTGATAGATGGGCAGGACAGCCTTTGTGGTGCAATTTTCACTTAAGAGTTCCTTATAGGATGAGTTTGAGACTAGACTGATCTGAAGTCACAACTTGTTTTAAATACTTCCCTCGTCCCCGCCACACAACCCTCTCCTGCCATCCTGCTTCCTTTTCTTCCCTGCAGGTTTCCTATGGGAGCTCTACAAGTCATCTGCACAAGTCCTTATCTTAACCTGCTTCTAGGTAACCTGGTCTAAGATAAATGGTATGTGCACAAGTCAATTTTTGTAGTTTTATAAACATTGCTCAATTGCCCTCCACAGAGGTTATATCAATTTAGGCCCATTCTAATGATGTAAAAAAGAGTTGGAGAAGGTCTTATCATCTTAATTGTTCATCAAATATTAGTCAAAGAGTGAATATATGCTATGTCTCATTTAGGTGATGGTACATTTGCAGCAGTGTACACATGCTTTTTTGTTTGTTTTCATGGGAATTTTTGCTTCAAAAGTTATGTTTCCATCTCAACACCATCTGGCCACTGATCCCTTGACCATTCTCCCTTGCTGTGGTTGCCAAGGAGTGCTGAACAGTACATGATGTGGAGAGCCATGGGGACAAGGAACAGTTAGAAAAGGTGAGCGTTTTATAAGATATAGCAAGATATAAGAATTGAGCTCTCTCTCACTCTGTCTCTGTCTCTGTCTCTGTCTCTGTCTCTCTCTGTCTCTCTCTGTCTTTCTGTCTTTCTGTCTCTGTCTCTGTCGCTGTCTCTGTCTCTGTCTCTGTCTGTCTGTCTGTCTGTCTCTCTCTCTCTCTCTCTCTCTCTCTCTCTCTCTCTCTCTCTCTCTCTCTCTCTCTCTCTCACACACACATCTAGGAATACCCAGATGGGAGAAAAATCTTTAGGATCCATAGGGATTCTGCTTCTGGCTTCAAACTTGGCCAGTGCTTTTAGTGGGTATCTGATTTAAGCTGTGGTGTGGTTTGCATAAGCCAGAAGCAGCCTGCTGTGGACTTTTGGATCAGCTGACTTGGAACCCAATCCCAGCTCAGCTGCCTTCTAATTCTGTGACATTACCTCTCTAAATCTCAATTTCATTTTAAATAACAATTATAATATCTATTTTTCAAAATTGTTATGGAGATTCAATGTATTTGGTGAATGGTAGAGGTTCTGTAAAGGGCGTCGAACAGATAGCAGGAATTTTGTTCATTATTATCAGAGTGCTCTCATGGATAATGATGACAGGTTTCAACACTAGGCAAGTATGTTTAATACAGGAGAGGAACTCCTGTTCTTCAAGTGTCAGTAGCTCCACTTTCACCACTTCTTCACATTGCTCTATTCCAATTCTTTTACAAAGGCTCACCTTCCTTCCCCATACTTCCATCTTCCAGTTCGTTCAAGGACTGAACTAGACAGGGAAAAGAAAAGAGCCAGAGCATGTGAGTGACAGGGTTTTCTCTTCTGACAAATGTTTGGGAACCCAAACACCTGTACCCAAGAGGAAAGTCCAACTCCCTATGTAGCAAGGGGTTTTAATTGGTAAGTTTTCCCATTTCTGTTGAGGACAACATAAAAGGAAATGGAAAATCTAGAACAGAAGGAATTGGGATGGATATAAGAAAGATTTTTCAAGACCTTCCGTGCTAGAAGATTCCATGCTATGAATATATTGCTTCTGAGTTTATTTGAGTCCAGGTTTATGATTTTGCACTGATTTTGTGTTGTCTAAATCACCCAGAGGAATTCTCACACATAATACAAAATGATCACATTAAGAACAAAGTCAAGCATTGGTTTTTAAAAACTCCTCATTATGCTTGCAATCATTTCTGGGGAAAGTTTCAAATTATCTTCTTTCATTAAATTCTCTACTGTTGTCCTGCTCATAAGTGTTGATACTGTATAACGAGCAGAGCTGTGAACAAGTTTATCTGCTTATTTATTTTGGTAGAAAAAGGGGGATTTTTTGAGAAGAGAAAATTGGAGCATTTGCTTAAGAAAAGTTTATACCAGAAGAGTTTTCTCTGTTTTGACAAATAAAAGAGCCAGATTTGTTTTGAGCCTTTCATGTTTAGATAATAGTTTGAAACTATGTCCTTATATCTTGCAAAATAATCATTGCACAAATTGTTCATTTTCTTTTCCAGAATAAAGCATGTGTTGGTACCTATACTTGAGTGAACTGACAGATGCAAACTGGAGTGGAGTGTGAACCTAGATTTTTCTCCTCTGCGGTAGGGAAGGCAGATTGGATATGGGCACATACACACATAAAGCATTCACTGGGATCCAGGCTGTCATGTTGCACAATTGCACAACTCCCAGGGATGCATTACATTGTATCCTATGTAAAAGATGCCCCCTGGAATGCAACAGTGTAAATGGTGAGCCCTTAGAAATGTTTACAGTTTGCTTCTAAACGCCACTTCTGGGTTTTTGCCTCCTCTAGTGTTTTGGGGAAGCTTTTACCCATAACTGAAGTCATCATGACCATTTGAGGTCAGAGTTTTCAGAGCAGAAGCTGGCAACCAAATGCAATTTAAGACACCCCCGCTTCTTTTGAGCACCCCTAGGGTGTAGAAGAGAGACTAAGACTTGGTCCCACTACTCATGGTACTATAAGTATGGTGACCATATTTTTTCATACAAACATCAGCACAAATGCTCTGGCAAAGGATTATTTACAGTCTTTGAATATATTTAAAAGAAATCTTGCAAGCAGATTTTGGTGATTTATGTGACAAATCACTCTATAGAAAAGAATGAGATTGAAATTGATGTCCCAGGAATTTTAACACTCAACACTTATAACATGAATAGCTACCATTTATTGAAGATTTATTGTTGAAGCTTCAAGTAAAGTGCTTTATAGAAATTATCTCGTTTTATCCTTGGGAAAACTCCAGGAAGTGGGCCTGCTTACTCCACTTTATAGAGGGGATAACTGAGATTCTGAGATGAGAAGTAGCTTACAAAGATCATGTAGTTTATAAATGATGGAGTTAACAATCAGACTGGCAGAATCCATTATCATCAACAGTGCATTACATGATCACTCCTACTTCGTAGGACCTATTATTTTTATGTTTATTCACAAGTTTTGCTATTTTATTTGGACCTGGAATGAAGCAAAAGGCTATCATTCTATTTGGTGGAGAATAAGATATTTCTTATCTCTTCAGTGTAGTTCAGGACACAAGCATTTATTGTCTCCTTGGTACTAGGCCCTGGGTTAGCATTTATGGAGTACAAAGATTATTGAATTTCAATATTGTACTATTCCTACCCTCAAGACATATAGATTAGAAGGAAATGGCAAGCACACAAATAACTCTAACATAAAGTCAATTATGATAAGTGACATATTTGGGAAGCTAATGTCTATGAGCATTACAAAAAGGTAGAAATTAAATCCTACTAACCCAGTTTCTGCTGTCTAAGATTGCTCTTGTTCTCCACATACAGGAAGTGTCTTCAGCAAGGTTCTAGAAGCAGAACCTAATACAGGGATTCTTGGGCAAGTGCTCCATTGAAGGAGTGTCCTCAGGAGAATGAGAGTGAGGGAAGGAAGATGGAGCAGTCAGTCATTGACTTAGGCTGCCTAGGTGTGATAGAGTAAGGTGTAATCTCCATTGCTAGATGGCTCCACTCAGCCAAGACCTATTCTCTGGAGAAAGGGGGAAGATGTGTGCTCTCAAGACTACCATCCCTGGCAGCTGTGGAATGGGTGTACTGCCCTAGAAAGTGGGATTTGGATAAGGCACCACCAGCATCCATTTTAAGGTTCAGTGTTGCAATCAGTCTGCTCAGCATCTTTCCCAACCTAGGGAACCAATGCAACTGATCTTGTGCTCAGCATGATAATGTTCATTATACAAAAATCCATTAGGTTGCAGCTGTGATAATAGCTGATGCCTTGCATTTAAGAAGTCATCTTTTCTTTTAAAGAATCCTAGGGTCTGCCACTGTGTACATGTATTTAGCTGAAATGGAGGCTGGCAGCAAGTTGATAGAGCTTCTCAGCCTGTAAATGGGCAGAGAGAGGCTCATAGAACAGTCAGCACATGGAAGTATGCATTACATCATATTTACTAAATAACTTTCCCCTTCATAATTTATGTACTTCTCAAAAGACTCAGCAGGTGCTATTTATTTAATCTCTGGCTCTGTGATCCTTGTGTTCCATGCACAATGGATTTGATTGAGACTAGACAAATCACTGTTTTCTTTCAAATGATAGACTTCTGAAACAACCTCTGAATGTAGCATATGATAAATTTAACTTCACATAGGTACTGTTTACTTCTTTGCAATCAATATAAATGATTAAATGGGAATGACATATAATTCAAAGTAAACACACACAGACACACACACACACATGCATATGCACACTCACACATCCACCAAATCTTTAGATGAATGGTTTGGCTGCTTGCCACCAGAAATCTACCACTTCTCTCTTATTGCTAGAAGCAAACACAAAACTGAATCAACACCATAAAGAGTTTGCTCACTTGGAAAGAATATTGCATTCCAGAGCAGTTCAGAGGTCACAGTACTCATGACAATTGTATATTGTTTTCTCTAACATTCATAGGAAGATAACAGTCATTATTTTATATCTTCACAGCAGCTTTATCACATTCAGAGTACTTCTAAAAGGGAGAAGCTCAACTTTTGTGAATTTTGCAAAGTGACCCTCTTTGGGCACTATTCAGGAAGTCCTTCTACTGAACTGAGCCCATCTGTTTACCACCATGCTACTGCATTTTGTTATAGTACTTGGATAAACTAAAATACCCTTGGTTACAAGAGAGAAAATAGTCATGAAAATCACTCACAGACTATCACCATTCTTTTATTGGAAAGATAGCTATATAAAAATGAAATACTCAGGTTAAGAGATTATGTTTTGACCAGATGACCATAAATAACTGGTTTCCGAATATGTGTTAGATGCCATCACTGAGTGACCTAATTAAGTCCAAAAGATTAAGTACTAGAGGATTTTCTCACTTCTATTAAGATTAATACTAAAGATTAGCATGTTCTATCTGTATTTGTAATGAAAAAAATCATATTTTTGTTATCACACCTGTAATGAAAATATGAAGATTCAGGAATCTCTGACTTATAGTGACAGGAGATTTTGGACAAGTCTTTGAGCTTCAGATTCTGTATCTCACAAGTGATAATATTTGTTAGGCCTATCACATAACACCACAGGGAACATCTAAAGTGATAGAAAAAGAAAGGAGCTCTGCAAACTCCTGAGTAATGTTCAAATATTGGAAACTAAGGGGTATTAAATACTTATACATTTCAAATGTCTACTTTTATTCCATTATACAGGAAATAAATATTCATAACAAAAATACAGAAAAGTAAAAAAAGAGGGGGACAATTATAAGATTTGAGATTTATAAGATTAAAAGTGACACTTCTTTCAATTTAATAATATATTGGCTTGAGGTGGTGTTCCACCTTTCAAAAGATAGGTCTGAGTCATAGCCCCCGGTATCTGTGAATATGACCTTATTTGGACAAAAGTGTTTTACAGATGAAATTAAGGATCTTGAGGAGAGACCATGCTGGATTAAGCAGATGAGCCCTATATCCAAAGACAAATGCATCTTAAGAGAAAAAACATGGAAAAATATATGAGAAGATCATATGAATACAGAGGCAGAGATTGGAGTGATGTGTCTACAAGCCAAGGAATGCCAGTAGCCACTAGAAGCTGGAAGAGGCAAGGAAAAATTCTTCCCTAGAAACTTCAGATAAAGCATGCCTTAAAGACACCTTTTTTCAGGCTTCTGACTTCCAGAACTGTTAGAGAATACATTTCTATTGTTTTAATCCACCCATTTGTGGCAATTTGTTGCGGCAGCCAAACTAAAACAGTTAGGAAATTAATAATGGTACTCACAATAAAGAAAGCCTCAAAAATTCATTATGCCAGAAAGTGAACAGAGTTTTTAAAGCCAAGGGACTTGTGTGGCTGACATTCTGCAATGCATAGTTTTCCTAATGAAAACATTTATTCTGTGCCCCTTTTGAAGGTGAAAGAGGAAATAGAGGAGGTTAAGATTGTGGCTGAGGTTGTTCCCTGCTGCACTTGCCTGAGGGATACAACTGATCTTTTTCCGGAATTAATGATGGCAGGGAGCCCTGGAGCACCCCGCCAACTTGGGAGCAAGAGTGACTACACTGAGGGGATCCCCTGAGGAATTGAATGCACCTGAGCATCCAAAGGTGGATCTGGAGAAATGTGTGTGGTATCAGCAGCTAGGCAGCAGCAGGGTGATTGCCACTGCAGGAATGAGGTGGAAGAGGCAGCCAGCAGGACCAACTAACAGGGTAGCAGGCTCAGCCTTGAGTCCCAGGTTGGAAGCAGCAAAGACTGCTAGTAGCACATGAACTTACCTTCAGGAAAGCCCAAAGAGAAGGGACTTGACTCAGGACCTCACCCCTGACATGAGTTGGAAACCAAGCAAATAGTACAAGGACTACTCTTCCTCCACCCGTTGGGAAGCATGCTCTAACTGAGACGAGCCCTATCATCACAGTGTATAAATTACTGAAGCCATTTTTAGAAGCTCTGAATGGAGGTATAACCCTGGTGATATCAACAGGAAAAGGCTCCTTCATCCCCTGTAGTCCACAAAAGCAGCTGTCTCCCCTACCCCTTCTTGCATTACCCTTACTTCACCCAGTAGTCATCTTCCACCCCCTTGACTCAGCAAGAGATCCATACTACAGAAGCCTGGAATGATAAAAAATATGAAACAAAACTGAAATACTACTTGCCCAGAAGACCAAAAATAAGCAATTCGGCAATAAATATTCATTGCATAAGGGGATAAAGAGTCTAACATGCTTTGAAATCTCATTATTATGACATCACAAGGAGATGACACCTCATGAGAAACCAATTATGAAGACATGGACAATTATTTATTTTTAACAGATTAATAACTTAAAAATGTGATCATAAAGAAACTCAAAGAAATAAAAGAAAATTCAGAAAAACAGTTCACAGAACTATAAGAGGACTCAACAAAACAAGTCAATGAGCTAAAATACAATTAAGAAGCAGAAGGCAGCAATTGAAGTTTTACAAAAGAAACTAATAGAGATTCAGGACATGAAAAATGCAATAAATGAGATCAAGAATACTAAAGAAAGCAGTGTAAACAGAATTGAACAAATGGAAGAAAGGAATAATGATCGGAAGATAGAAATGTAGAAAGGAGTCAAGTGGAAGAAGGTACAGAAATTAAATATAAAACCAAAATGAAGAAACATTCTGAGAGCTATTTGACTCCATTAGTAAAGACAATATAAAAATAATAGGTGTCCCAGAAGTTGAAGAGAGACAAGGGAACACAGAACACATTCAATGAGAAAAATGCTTGAAACTTTCCAAGCCTAGGGAAGGATATGAAGATAAAAATCAATTAAACTAACAGAATTCCTGGTTATCTAAATGCAAAAAAACTGAAAGCAAGGCAAAAAATTTTGAAACTATAGTAAGTCCAAAACAAAGACAAAATTTAAAGTCAAGGAAAAAAAGCAAGTAACATAAAGATATTCCCATCAGGCTATCATCAGACTTCTCAGCAGAAACTTTACAGGCCAGGAGAGACTGGAATGATGTTTTCAAAATATTACAAGATAAAAACTGCCAGCCAAGAATACTATATACTGCCAAACCGTCTCTCCAATGCGAGGGAGAAATAAAGGTTTTTCTTGACAAATGAAAGCTAAAGGACTTTGCTCCCATGAGGTCTCCCTTACAAGAAATGTTAAAAGAGACTTTTCTGTCTAAATCAAAAAGAAGAAAATTTACAAAAACTAAACAATGTAAACAGACAAAGCTAAAAAACAAAAATCAAATAGCAGTAGCAAACCCTGAAATATCAATAATACTTTGAATGCAAATGGAGAGAAGTCACCAATTAAAAGGCACAGAATGGCTGGATGGATTAAAAAACAAAACCCAACCATATGCTGCTTGAAAGAGACTCACTTAAGATATAGACTTAAAGTAAAGGCATGAAGAATGGTACTCTAAACCAAAAGTGAACCAAAAAAAAAGAGGGGTCACAATATTCCTATCATAAATAGATACAGACCAAAAAAAGTAAAAAAAGATAAAGATGGTCATTATATGATAAAGCAAATAATACAACGGGAAAACATAATGTCTATGTAATCTATCTATCTATCTATCTATCTATCTATCTATCTATCTACCTATCTCCACTAAAGGAGCACCCAAATATACCAAGCAGATATTAACAGACTTAAATGGAGACATTGATAGCAGCACAACAATAGCAG
>RJWH01010717.1:0-15447 GCA_004363575.1 Solenodon paradoxus
CCTATTAACTGCATTTCTCACCTCTTTAAGAATTCTTTCTTGAACCATTTGCCATCAAACTCTGAAGCCCCTCCACAGGACTATTGCAAATGGGACATTTCCTTTGTTTGCAAAATAATCACTACTAGTGTGTAGGAAGGCACTTTGTGTGTAGACTGTGAGGCATCTCCTTTCTTGAACACATTTACTAGTTTTAATAATTATTTAACGAATTCCTTTGGACAATATCGATATAGATGAACAGATATCCTTGTCTCATCTTGTTATCATACAGAGAAGTTATACAAGTTTCCACTAGGAAGTATGGTGCTTGTTCTGGGTAGTTCGAGATGCTTTTTATCAAGGTCAGGTATGGAAGAAAAGCCATGTCCACAGCTTCTAGCTACCATGAGGCAACTGCAAACTCACTCAGCTGACAGGCGCCCTGCGGGCTGAGCTGACTGGAATGCCGCAAGACAGCTAGTGGGTTACCCGCAGATGAAGGACTTTTCTTTATTAGCTGAAAATGGAGTCTTACGTGTATCTTGCAAATATGTGTCTGGCAAACTGAATCCTGTGTGTATTGCCCACATGAAGAATTTACAAATAACTAACTTGGGTTCTGCTTATAATTCCCGTTCTAATTTGCACCTCCCCTCTCCCACACTCCTTCTAACTCTGTAAGTGAACGCCTATTGCTGTGCTCCTCACTTTTAGAGAGAACTCCAGCTGGGCCCACATAATGTCTGCCTTCAGTACTTCTAAAAGAGCACACACTTGGCTTTTGTCAGCAAGGGGAGCTGTAACACAGGGTGCTGCCTTCCATTTCTATTTTGTTCATGAAATAAGGTGAGATGTTGTGCAACATGCCTGCATCTTCTCTAACACGAGAGAGTAATGAGACAGGCGCATCTGAAGCACAGGAGGTGAAGGCTGAAATGAAATAGAAAATAGTAGCCCTTTGGAAACAAATATCTTGGATGATCAAGTACACCTAGGCTTAAACTGGCCAGTTCAAGGATTATCAAAAACAAAAGGAAATCAGGAAAATGATGCTTCACTTAAACTTCCAATCACACTAAAAAGTGACAGTGATAAAAACGATATGGTATTGGATAAAAGCACACACAAAGAATGGAGCAGGATGGAGAACCTGTAACAGAAGCCACATATATACTCAGTTAAATCATAACAGTGTGGGGAACAAAAAAGGAAAATCTTCATCTAGATAATCACCCTGGTGCCTTGAATATGAGGTGCCCACTCAGTGAGGAAAACCTTGATTGGAGGGGTTTCTGTTAAGCTCCTGAGATCCAGGAAGAATTTAAAGGTCAAACAGATACCTTAAGACCTTTTGGGTGTGACCTCTGCTATGTAAACAACTTCCTTATATAATTCCTTAAACATATACACAAGGAGTCAGATACTCTGGGTGACAGTTCTGAGAAAGCTGATCACCCCCTGAGCAAGCTTTCTTTCTATCTTAGTTTCTTGTCTTTCTCAATCTTTCTCTGCCCACTTTCTCCAGCCCAGTTCATAGAATTCGAGCCTGGAATAACAGATTCCATGAACAAACAATGGAGAAAGAAATGTATTTTCAACATATGTTTTTGGAAACTTTTTACAGCCACATGCAAAACAAAATTGGAATACTTCTTAACATACACAAAAATTAATTGGAAATGATGGAGGGAGAGTTCAGGATGGGATGCTGCCTATCTGCAATCACCTCAGGAGGTTCTCAGGATTGCAAATCTGCAGGGGAGCAGACTACAGGGAAATGATAGGATAAATCAAATTCCATTCCAAATTTATAAAAAGATGTAATACGTTTCTTCTTGACACCTTGAGGGAAAATACTGGCACCAGAATCAAACTTGTCACAGATATCTGTTTAACAGGAGTCTCAGGAGGTCCTCTTCTTGTCTCACATAAGATTGCCCATCACAACTGTGTGGTCTTTTAATGACTTCAGAGCCCCATCCCTACTCTTAATTGCAAGAGCAGGGGATATATTTACCTGCTCCACCAAACCTAGGTGTAGTCCTCCCTGCCCAGGAGTCTCTATCTCCTGTTTTGCTTTCTTTCTCAACCATTTTCTCTAACTTATAAAACTGCACCCTAATGCTCAAAAATTCTTTCTTGGACCATTCACTGCTAGACCCCAGAGCTATCACATCAAGCACGGATTAGAGAACAGGATGAAAAACAGAAGACTATAAAATATATGGAAGAAATCATAGGTCATGTGCTTCTTAATAACCTGTTTAGAGATGTCTTTGGGGATTCAACTCCAAGAGCAAAAGAAATAATAGAACATAAGAACAAATAAGAGGAGAGTAAACCAAAAAGTTTTGTACTGAGGAAGAAACTAACACCAGAACAAAAAAACAGCTTATCGAATGGAGCAGCTGCTGCACACCAGATGTCTGACACCAGCTAAATAGTGCCACTGCTATAGAATCAAGTTGTCTCATGTCCAGGTATCTATCCCAGAATATAAAAAGTATTAACTTCAAAAGATGTAAGATAAATGCACCCTATTCTGATTCCAGCACTGTGGACAACTGACAAGATACAGAAGCAGCAAAAAGCCTGGAGACATGTGAATTTATACCCTTTATGTACAATACTGTCCATCAGGAAGAAGGGAAAATCTTGTCATTTTGAAGGCAAGTCAGAAGAATAAAGACAAGCAATGGACTATGTCATGTATTCTGAAAACAGGGAGAAAAAAACAAACTCCTAAGATAAATGTAAAATCAACTTTTGGACTTGATAGAGTGGAAGAGGTGGAACAATAATGTGGAATGGTGGTTTCTTTAATTTTTACAAATTTATTTTGTTATACATTTTTATGTATGAGATTTTTTTTTAAATGGGTCTGGAGATAAATAACAATTATAAAATCAGATCCATTTTTATCCTCTACAGTCAGATTAAAAACAAGATTGATAATGTGGGTATCTTATCTAATGGGCAGACTGGATTTCATGTCAAATGACTCAGCCTTGTCATCTGTTTATCTCAATGTCAGTCTTGGACTATTCTGTGACAACGTGGGGTCGGGTTGGCTGTTTGTATTTTAAGGACTCATTTCTGTCCCTGGCTTTTAAAACAGTGGTCCTTTCATTCTAAGGCCTCATTTTGTCCTTAAAGCCCTGCTTCTTGCCTAGATCCCTATTACCCCATCAAATTGGTGAGGACTGGGAAATGGTTTCCAGGAAAATAGGGTAACTGTGCCCCAAACTTTACATCTGGGTCTAGATTCTGGTTCCGAGATGGTGTGCTGTTGAGATTTTAACTAAGTCCTCCCCACAGAAACTATCAACCTGTCCCTACTCAACGGTCATGACTTCTGAAAAGGAACAGGGATCAGCAGCTCCACACAGAAAAAGGACTCACCTTCACAAATGGTAGGAGAAGCAGATCTGTCTTGCTGTCATGCTGCCCTCTTAAGAGAATCTGGAGTCTGTGGAGAGAGACCAGAGAGGTGGACACACGACCTGGAACTGAACTTTCCCCTCCACAGGTTCCCTACACCTGGGAACTGCATTCCTTGAACCAAACATCTCCTGGAAGGAGGGATGGTCCCTGGAGAACCTGACCCTGCTTCTGCGTGTGGGAGCGGAAGGCATCGCATGAGGCTCCTGGGGAATGCCCACACGCTCCACCGTTAGGACACTTGTGCCAGACTGTGATCAGTGCCAGTCGCCAGATCACCAGGGACAGCGAGCCAGGTCAGCAGCCGGGAGCTGAGTGAACAAGAGCATGCCCACTCCAGCTCCCTCAGGGACAGTCGTGGAGGGGGTGCCACCACTGAAATGGCAGTTTCTGCCTGTCACACTGCTGGTAAACAAACCTGCTCTCTTCCTGGTGCTTCCCAAGCATCCCCTGCAGGTCCAGCTTGCTTCCCATCTGCTCTGAGATGGCCACAGACTGAGGGACTATCACAGAGGCCCGCTGTGCTGCCCTCGCTCCCGGCTCCCTCCCGAAGCCTGTTGGGATGGTGCCCGGCTCTGCTCATGGACTGAGGCCACAATTCTTAGGCCTCTCCTTAGGCCCTGTCGTTCATGCTGTGACTCTGGGAAACCTCTGCACTGCCTACCCCAGCGCCACCCTGCAGGCTGGACTCTCTGGCCTCCACACAGGGCGGGCCCTGGAGCGTCCACGACCCCCATGAGGTCACTCACCAACGGAAGCCCAGGTCTAACACCAACACCCAGGTCTTCTCTGACAAGTCGACACCCGAACAGGCCTTCACATCACGGAAGCCTAACCCATCGACAGGCACAGAATGTCAGACTGAACAGAGAGACGGGGAGACATACGCAAAATGGTGGAGCAAAACAAAACCCCAGGGGGAAACATGAATACAGCAGAATTAAGTAAACTACCAAGCAAAGGCTTTAAAGCTGGAGATTTAATGCTGCTCACTGAACTCATGGGAATAACGGAAGAACAAAAAGAGCTATTACAGTAACAAAGAAAATACAGGCCATGTCCAACATTTCACGGAGCTAATGAAGACCAGGGCACCCACACAGATCAGCAGAGAGAAGATATGAAGAAGTGAAGACAGAGTTCTGGATATCATCGAGATCGCCTACATTTCTACACTTAGGGAAATGTCATATTTTGAAGATTTTCTATAGAAATGTAACCATCATTAATATAACCTGAAATCCACTCCCTGAATAGTGTCATTTATGTGGTCAAGTTTATACTGGAACCGAAGGGCTTTACAACTTTGACAAAAGACACTTAATGTCATGTTAACTCAAGTATCACTATATATAATTTTGGGGCAAATGTTACCTATATCTGAGTTTCCTATAGAGCTCTAAAGACATGTAATATACCATGAAAATAGCTACCTCTGCAATGTTGGTGTTTCTTTGGTAAAAAGTACAGGTATTCCAGTGTTTCTATGGAACTCTGAAGATACTTAATATATCATGAAATGAGTCATCTCTGCAATGCTTTAGGAGTAATTTTCATATCTTCAAATTTCTTTATAAAACCCTTCATGAAGGTATTTACTACAAAGGAGTTTTCACAACAATGTTTATGTAAATGTAGTATGTATCTGAAATTTTCCATAAAATTCTAACTGAAAATTCATAGCATTCAATCAACTATCTTTGTACGGTATTTTAGATAAATGTTACCAATGATCAAGTTTTTCTACTGAACTTTAACTGAAGATACTTATTATAAGCTTAAATCAGTATCTCCATAATGCTCTTAGGTAGATGTTACATAGGAGTTTTTCTATCAAAATTAAAGTGAACATCCTAAGTGAAACTTGCAGCTGTTACCAAATCCAGGCTGAGCTCTGAAGACTGCTGCAGAGTCAGTGCTTGAAAGACAAGAGACGGATATGGAATCACATTTAAGAAGCTTGCAACATGGGGAGATGGTGTCAATTGTCTTGAAGACTCCAGTTTCTCAGACTGGCCAAGGGGCTTTAAAGGGGCAGGAAATATCAAAATGTGCAGATCAGTAGGTTCTATCCCTCGATGTCCTGAGTAATTTGGTAACCGGTGACCTGGTTGTTTCATCCATCTGGAGTTTGGAATCTTCTTGAATAGATGTTGTTACAAAGTCTGGTTTGCCCTGAAATTTCAGTTCACTGGTGTTTGAACAGTTATTTCAGGAAAAGGAAGAGAAAAAACAGAGCTTGCCTTAGCAAGCTGCTTCATTTTATTAACTCCTTAATGTCTCACAATATCAGCTACCATATTGTAGCAAATCCCTATTGTCAACTCTTCACTCCCTATTTGTGGAATATGGGGCACCAGTAATATTCATCTACTTCCTGCTGAATGGAGGCAAAGAGGGTCCCTGGAATGAAGACTGATGTGGTGGGAAATGGCTTCTTGGCTCTCTTTGTTAGAGCTATTAGTTTACCTCCAATTTTAGTGACTCAGCAAAGCTCTTGTCAATATAACATAATTATTTGAAATCCAAAATAGATACCTTCATTGCATTAAATTTAGACTAAAATAAGAAATTTTTTTTTTTTTTTTTTTTTTTTTTAAGGAAAGGTGCAGGCAGACAGGACAAGACAGGAGGAGGAAGTATTTTCCTATGTTTTCATTTGGTTGTTCACACTGGTTGTTTCTCCCAGACCCAGGACTTGAACCCAGGGATGCATCACTTGCCCCTTTGAAGGTGACTGACCCAGGGTGTATCAAGAAATATAATTCTGTAGTCAGTCATTACATTGTTTAGAGGCAGTACATGCCTGTGTTATGCCCCGATTTGTCCATTTCTCAGTCTTCAGGGATAAAGGACAATGATCATTCTACTTTCTGTAGATTTAGGGCACTGGCCAGACCTGGGAAAGAAACTGCTTTTCATTGAAGTATAAATACTCTCAAGTCCAGGATGTGTGTAAACACTGAGGCTTAGGGCCCATTTTAATGAGGTTATGACTCTTGCCCAGGGTGTCTCTTTTCACCTATTTTGAAAAGTATATAATCTCCTGAGATGACACATCAAAGAGGAACATCTGTTAAAAAAATGCTGAAAGGATACTGGCTGACAACAGAAATAGACTTAAAGATTGTACACATTTGGGTGCAGTCTACACAGACCCCAAAGTCCTGGGTTTGCATCCCAGGGCTGGTGAAGCAAAATGAACAATAAAATAAATAAATGCTTCTACCTCCTCCTTCATCCTGACTGCCTCCTTGCTTTCACCTCTGTCTGCACCTTTCCTTATAAAGATTGTGCACATTCACAATTCTACTTTCATTTTTAGTTCATAGAGCATTCAGCATCAGCCTCAGCAAAGAAAAGAACAAAAGTGCTTGAAACATTAGCATGAACAGAGTCAGAGCGAAGAAACAAGAAAACTGTGGAGGCAGTCCAGTTTGCAAAAGATAACAAATTTAAAATGATTAAGAAGACTATAGCTGTATCCACAAAAATGTTTTACTGAAACATCTTTTCTCTCCATTTCATTCCAATTTTACTATTACAGTAAATGTTTTAAAACCAAATTTAGTTCTAATAAATTCAACCCATTATTTGCATAAGCAAGTAAGTATCATCAGACTCCATTTCCTTTGCTGGAATTTTCCAGAAAGACAGTAGACGGGACTCAGCCTCTCGTGGCTGGCCATCAGACCCGCGGCAACACTTGCCAGTTTGGACTCAGGTGAGAATCTCTTTATGAGATTCCCAAAATGTCCTGATTTCTGGGCCTACCAAAGGGGTGACCTCACTAATCTCCTGACTGGTCACCTGAAGCCCTGTGTCACAGGATTCAGCTGGCTAACCTGCTGGACTCTGGGGGCTGTCCACGACGTCTCCTGTTTGCAACATCAGTCAAAGCCTCAGTCAATGACCACGCTGCCAATTGTTCCCTATTATTCAGAAAAAAAGTCATTGAATTCATTTACATTTCTCTCAATGCGAGTGGTTGAACTTAGAGTCTACGTGCTTATGTTCTGAAAATTTTTAACTTCTAGGATTGATTTCTATATGCATTATGGTAGTAAATGATAAAACAATGATCACTGTATTTTATGCAGTCATGACACAGCTACTATTTTCTTAATTCTTCAGTTTCTCTGAATTGTGTGGGTCATCCACAAGTTTTGTAAAATTGTCACAAATATAAAAAAGCTTCATGTTTGTTGAAAAAATTCCATGTATAAGTGGACCATAGTTCAAGCCCATGTTGATCAAGAGTCAGCTGTGAAGTCAGACTGTCTTGGGGAAAAGGGAGACAACTCAGGGTTCAGAATCAAGAGTTCTGGAAATCACCCTCAGAAACACTGCCCCCCCTGAAGAGGGCCTTGCTCTGTGGGTTTCAGGATGGATGGTGGGATGATCTGATGGATGGATGGATGACGGATGGATGAATGGATAGTGGATGGATGATGGATGGATGAATGGATAGTGGATGGATGGAAGTGGATGCTGAAGCGATGATGGATGGATGTGGATGGACCCACCACAGACCTTCCTCCCCGCTCCCCACTGGTCTCTCAGTCCTATTGCCAATGATCAAGATGTGAAGACAATCTATGAGAAAAAAGACTGTGGTTCAGAGTTCAAGGACACAGGAATCATGGAAGCCTGCCCCTGGGAGGGAACTGGTAGTGGGGAAGTAGTGGGGAAACGGCAGGCCCCCAGCACAGCCCATGTGCTGACAGGCCTGTGGCAGGAGAAACCCTCTGTCCTGAGGACTCGAGTAACAGTTTCAAAGGCCAGAAGTGAGAGCAGAACTGAAGGGAAGGAGACTCACCCACACTGTGGCTGTGGCTTCACACTGCTCCCCGGAGCAGGTGGAGAAGTCACGGGAATGACCTGTGGGCCATTGGAGCTCATTAACCTGCAGGGTGGTTCAGACAACAGCCACTTCAAGTGTGCTCGGGGCACTGATGAGACAAGGACATGGAACACGGTCTCCACGACTTGAGACACTTCAACCCTGCCGTGTGCTCTGCTCACGATGTTGCTGAATGAGATCAGTAACAGCCCACAGATTTCAACAAGGCTCCGTAAGTGGCCAGATATTGGGACATCAGGCGCCAGGCGCCAGGACCAAGTGCGGGTCAGAGAAGTCAAAGGAAACTTGACGACACTCAAAGTCAACACGAGGCAAAATGTGACCTCAAAGCTGCACATGCATCAGAGTCGTGCATAGGATTTGTGACATTAAGACTGAAGACATTTCAGAACAGCTGGTGAGCCACGGAGTCACCCGCCAGCGCCCCGAGGTCTGACAGTCACTGAGCTGCAGACACCAGGACCCACTGGGGACGACCGGGCGCCACTGAGGGGCGTCGGGCGCTGGGCTGCGGGGCGTCAGGCAGGAGACGGGGACGGTCAGGAGTGGGGCGGGGGGTTCAGGGGACACTGCGGGTGTGTCGCGTGGGGGGCTGTGGTGGGCGCCGCTGTCGGGAACCAGCGCCGTGTCTGGCGGTTTCTCAGGTGGCTTTGGCAAAACTCCACTTTAGCCGCCTGACTGAAACCGGGAAGAACATTCACACGGGACAGGACAGCGTCGCTACACGGGGGCGAACGGAGACAAACGCGAACCAAGTGCTCGCCTCAAATTCCCTCAGCGCCTCCACACAGAAACTTTACCTCCGTTTCCTCACCTCCCGCTTCTCACTCAAATTCCTGTCTTTTCCCCCAATTTTCATCACCCGGCCTCACAGAGCCCAGGAACAACAACAGCCTGTGCCCCGGAAACAGAAAGTCTCTCCCGGGGTGGTCACTAACTCCAGGGGGCGGGCACTAACCGCAGGAGGCCCCCGGGGGCGGGGACTAAGCCCGAGGGGTGGGGACTAAGCAGGGGGCGGGACTAATGAGAGCAGCAGACCCTAGTGAGCAGGAGGGAGCAGTGCAGGACACCCTCACTCCCCTTTCTACCTGCTCCTGGATATTTCTTTAAAGACATCCCCTTTTTTTGTGAGGAAAGGTGCAGGCAGGCAGGTACACAGGCAGGAAGACAGAGGAGTACTGAAAAAACACTTCAGTTGTTCACACTGGTTGTTCCTCATGGCCCCTGGTCTTGAACCTGGGACTGCCACTAGGGTGCACCCAGCCTGAATAATTTTTAATGGATTTACATTTTCTTAAGCATGACATCACAGACAAATTGTGATTGTTTACTATTCCCACAGTACACTTTATGTGGTAACTGGCTATTTTTCATTGAAAGACAACAAATAGGGTGCAACTTGGTGGAGTAGAGGTTTGACGCAGTCCACATACACACCAAGGACCCAGGTTCAAGATGTGGGGTTAAGGGAAAAATCATTATGAAAAACCAAAGAAAATCAAGCGCTCCTCCTCTCCTTCCTGCTTTCTCCTCAACTTCATTCCTACCTCGATCTTCCTTTTTAAAAAGGCAGCAAATAGAATTCAATGATATAGCCAAAAGTCCCTAACCTATAAATGTTAACCAATCAAAACCTCAACACACTAAACTGTAAACAATGAAATGTTGACCCTCTAATCCTGATTTCTAATCCTCTAAATCTTGACCCCTATGTGATCCTGACACTGCAGGTTTTCTCAGACCCTCTGACCCTTACTTTCCAACACTCACCCTCAACCCTAAATGTGAACTAACGTCAAACCTAAACTGATGCGCTTACACACCACTCTTAACACCACTGCCTCAACCCTTAAATCCTACCCTTATTTCTGAACTTCTAACCCAAACTCCTAATCCCACCATTAACACAAACCTTAATCCTAACGCTAGGTTTAGCACTAATTACATAACAGCCAATACTTGAACTAGTAAAAATCACAATCCAATCAAATCAAACACATGACAAAAATACAGTCATGTAATTATAAGTATAAATGTACACATTATATAAAAATAAGAATAACAAAGAACAGTATATTAAAATGATTATGAACCATAAATATATCTTCGCCCTAAAAACTTCCCAGAAAAATGTGCCCAAGATGGGTCATGATACAGTATTTTTAGAGAGAAAATATGAGGAACTGACTGCTCAGGTGGGGAGTCTCTAGGTAAGGGTAACAGTGACTAGTCAGAAAAAGTGATCATTAGTCCTTTCAAACAGGATAATCTCATTCTTGTTTGTTTCTATGAATATGGACATTTGGAGCAGTTCAAGAATTTTTCCCAATAAAGCAGCTTTTTCTAGTGCTTTACTCTGGCACTGTTTTTAAGGTGAAGAACCTATATGAGTGAATGGAGAAACCTATCTCAATAACATGGATATTGGCAAATAAACTCTTCACAACTGGGCAAGTAGCTGTTCAATTACTCAGTGACACAGTTGTTCAGTTACCCAGTGGTAATGCAACCTCTGGACGCGGGGACTTAAAAGAACCCAGGCTACATGCCTTCACAGAGAGCGGGAGGTCACAGTCTGTACTATGAGACCTGACTTGACTGCCTACTCCTGCCCACTTGTTCATACAGATGTAATGAAGAGTCCAGCTAGTAACAAGAAGACACCATCAGACCTCAAGAAACTGCACCAGGATGGCAGGTCACTGGACACACCCTGTCCTCAACCACACATCTCCTCATATTCCACCTGCCAGGGCTGTGTTGGCACCTGGGACTTCCGGAGCACAGCAGGCCTCTAACAACCCTTCCAGTAGCAACCCTACCATGGACTGACAATGTTTCGACAGTTAGTTATTAGAGGACATTTCATTGTTCTAGTCAACCTAAGACTTCAGGGACAGAAAACCAATGGTCAGCTCACCTCCACAAACATGTGTTACCGTGGGCACGTCCACACATCCTAGAGCAGATGATGAGGAAATGAAGGGGGATGAAGGCCTAGTGCTGTAAAAATTAAACCATTAACTAAAATAAGAGACCCATAGAAGAAACCACCCACAAAATTCTCACTTACCCTATTTGCATGCACGTCTCATACCCAAGGAAGGAGGCTACCCTGACAAACAGGAGTCAACCGCTGCTCCAAGGAAAATCTACCCTCCTGTCCAGCAACTGCTCCACCACTAAGAGGTGCCGCCGACGAGCAGCACTGAAACCACTCTTCCTGTGTCCCCTTTTAAACTAGGCAACTCTACTTCCCTGTGAAAGTCATGCATATCAGCAATTACAATTACGTTAGCTCTTCCCAAATAAGCATCTGCTGATCAATTAACTGATTTTTCTTTTAAACAATCAGGATTTTAACCACTAATCCTAATATCCAAATCTATAAAGGTAAACCAAAACCATTATAATTTAAGCCCTTAAACACTCCACTTGACATCAAACTCTCAATATTGCTGTTCTAACACTGAACCCTAAAATTCTAGGTCTTTACCATGGCAGGATGAAACAGATCCATTTACTCTGATTCTTGAATATTTCTAAAACTCACCCTCACAATCAAACTGGCTGACTCTTACCCTAACCAGAATAGCCTAAAACTAAATCCTGAAAACTTATTCCTACACATACAACTAGAGAAACAACCTGAGCACTAAGGCCTAAACTGAAAAAAAAAACTGATTAACCTAACCCAAATTCCTAACCTTAACCTTAACCCTAAAACAGAATACCCAACACTTACAGCAACGTCCATCCAGTAAAACCAGTCCAAGATCATCAGTATAAATGTACACATTGTCAATAATACAAATAATATAAAACTAACAACATAATAAAGGGATTATGAAGTCACTTTATCCTGGAAATTTGAGAGTTCTTTAGCACACCGATACCAAGCAAACACACATGTATCACATTACTGACACGAGGTAAAATAACAATGGGGCATCTGCCTTTGACAAAGAGCAGGGTCCTCTACAAACCAAGGATGTGGGTTCATGTCCCAGGGTTGGGGAGAACAACCAAGGTAAACAACTAAATAAAACAAATGCTTCAGCACTTTGGTAGAATAGGTCAATCTCCTCTGAAGGATGCAGGCCACATCCTCCTGTGATATGAATGGACGAGGAACATGAGTTACTATTTCCTGCCTCTTGGAAGCTTATTGAGTAATTGATACTGTCAGCAAGTTCCTCTTTGTCATCTAAATTGTAAAACCTTATAGCCGTTGTGAAAAATGCATACATTATAAGCTTAACTGTAAAGAAAAAGAAAATTCACCAGAAATATAGAAATATTAACCATGGCTATTTCTAGCTAATCAGATTCTAGGTGACTTTATAACATTTCAGAATTTTTCAAATTTTCTATAATGTGTAAGCTTCTGTTTCAAGAGGAGATCATACTTAATGGGCAGCCCTGAATGCAAAAAGTATGTTTTTTAAATGCAAAGCTTGCCTGGTTTACTGCTTTTTGCAAAACTGCTTAACATTTGAATTAGTTCATTTTCTCTTTTCCAACACAATATCCATCTTATTTTAGGACACAATTTGAGTTACCACTGCCATTCAGATGATCAATCAGTTGTTCAGGCAAAAAAAAAAAAAAAAAAAACATTCTAAGCAATATAAAGTGAAGAATAAAAGTTGAGGTCTCAAGCTTCCTGACTTCAAACTATATACTACAAAGCAAGAGTAATTGAATCAATATAGTATTGTAATAAAAACACAGATCAATAGAACACAAATGAGAGGCCAGAAACAAATACAGCATTTGTGACAAATATATAAAATATACACATGCAGAATTTGTGACAAATGAGCAAAGAACATATACTACAGCAGGGATGATCTCTTAGTAAATGATACCGGGACAACTGGACAGGCACATGGAAAAACATGGAACTAGACTACTCTAAAACACTGTGAAACAAACACCAGTGGCCTGAGAGACGGCTGTGAGAACTAAACTGCAATGGCACAGGAAACAAAAGCAAAAATAAACAAATGAACCACAGACTTAGAATCTTCTACATTCGTAGAACCTAGGATCAAAAAATAAATCACATTCTAGTGAATAAAATTATTCACAAGGGCTGATACCTAAAATATATAAGAAATTCAAAACTGCATCAACAACAAAAAAAATCCAATTAAAGGACAGAAGATCTAAGCAGACCCTATGCCAAAATATGTACCACATTATCTTGTCAGGAAAATGCAAATGAAAATGATGCTAGATCAACTGCCCATGGTGAGAATGACTATTATCTAAAACACTGAATACAGACAGTATTGACAAGGATTAGAGACACAGAACACTTACACACTAGCTGGGAAGAGTAAATTAGTCCCATCCTGACTGAAATCACTTATGGGGAGTCTTCAAGAAACTGAAAATTCAAATAAATCCCTTAAGATCTTGCGGTCCCATTTTTAAATTATTTACCTAACAACTAAGCACACCACACCCTTGTTTGCTGCTGCATCTTTTACATCAACCAAGAGCAGAACAGAACCTGAATGAGCGCAGAAGGAGAAGTGGGTAAAGAGCATGCGTTAGGCTACTCAGGAGTCTTCACTGGCAAAGTCAGTAGATGATCAGCTAATGTTTTTCTTGGGGGACGTTGTGGCCAAAGGGAATTCTGTTTGCCACTGTTGCTTACAAGCACCCTCGTGGTGGCTGAGGGCACTGGCTCTGATGCCCAGGGGCCCAGGGGCCAGCCATGGAGCAGGGGTGCTGCCTAACAACTGTGGGTCTGGACCTGGGGTGCGGGTTTCCCTGAAGGAACAGCAGGACCAGTGCCTGAGACACGGGGGCACGTGGAGTAGCCAGGGTGGGCGCTCAGGCACGGTTCTCTGCAGGGAGACAGTAGCTTTCGAGTGGGGACACCAGCCAGCCCGCAGTGGCAAGTGTGCGATGAGCCACGTGCCAAGCAGCCACCAGCGCCGAGCGTGGGACACAGGCAGGACTAGCAGGGCAGAGGTCCAGCAGGGTTGCAAGCCAGCGACCGCAATGATGCCGGCGCCTGACACGGGAACCTGTGGGGCAGCTACAGAGCCCAGCTGAACGCTCACACGCACGGTCAGTGCAGCTCTGGGGTCTGGAGCCGGCGGCACAGGAAGCACAGCCTCGCTCCTGTGAAGTCACTGCTGCAGCGTCGCCAGCCAGCAGTGACGTGACTCACCTCAGTGAAGTGAGTGGCCACTGTTCTCTGGAGAGCAGGCCACGTGGGGTCACCTGGGGACACAGGTTCTCCACGACTGCTGTCAGGGCTGCCAAGGTTCTCCCGAGGAACAGACTGTCGCCTCCTCTGCAGAGCGGGAAGGAGACACTGGCTCCGGGAATCAGCAGGTCCACATCACTGATGGCAGCAGACAAGGCTTTTAGTAAATAAATACTATGAAAATGAAAATAACAAAATAAATGAACAGGCTTCATGGTTATTAGTCACTTGAGTCTAACTGGGCTGGGAGACACCCAAACGCTTCACAGTCCACAAGCACAGAAGCCTTCATTGAAATTTTGATGCAATAAAAGCAAAAATATCAAAGATTGCCGAACAAAATCTTTTTCACTCTTCAGGGTTTCCATCTGCAGAAGTGCTGTGTGCAGTCACTCTGGTGCCACAGGTGACCACGCAAACCCTCGCTCTGTGGCCCAAGATTCAAAATGTGCTCCTACCACATGGACCGTGCGCTTTCTGCCGCGTTTGTCTGAAGTGTGAGGAGCCTTTCTAAATCGAGCAGCCACTCTGCACTACTCCGCCCTGATAACCTCAAGACCGTCAGGAGAGGAGACCCTGGAGGCTCGGGCACCTGAAACGACCAGGGCACGAACCAAGTGAACCCCAAGACCAAGGTTTGTGACCTAGGGGTCGGGGTGGAAAAAAGGCCTAAATTTAAAAAAAAAATTTTTTCCTCCTCTTCCGTAAGGCTTCTACCCCGCTCTAAAATTAATCTCAGTATAAATGCTTAAATGTCCCCTTTATGAAGGAGCCAAATTACTAGTCATGGTCTTTTGAATGACTAGTTGTGTAATTAATCTCTGCACTTTAAGTTCTAAATTCTCATTATATACAGCATCATTTCAAAATATTAACGAAATGTATTTTTGCTTTAATAATACATACATGGAAGTATTGCTCAGAGCCAATA
>RJWH01010718.1:0-15447 GCA_004363575.1 Solenodon paradoxus
TCACCTGAGACCTTCCAAGATGTCGGAATGGTCATCTGACGGGTTAGGTTGTTGTCTCATTGTCTAATTTTATTCTAAGTTCTTGTCTATCTTTGTTTTCTGTACTTGTATTTGAAAATAGGGAATGGGCCTAGTTCTCAGAAGACCCCCATAGGCTGCCTCCTTAAAAATTTCTGTGACACTTTCCCTGATGATGGGTTATATGGAGTCCCCTGGCCACAGGGGACCCTCTGGAATCTCTGTGAATAATAATGACCTACCTTTGATGTAGGTTGGATGGACATGGGGACCTTTGATGTCCTCACTGTTAAGGCTTTCTGGAAAGTCATCACGAGAAGCCCCTGCCACCCCGACCTGTTTTCCTATATAAACCACCGGTTAGGTCTGGCCGAGAACATTCCTCCATGGTTAAAGGCGTGTGCTCTTAAAAGGGGATTTCATATCCTTCTGAGTCACCTTGTCTTGGATAAATCTCAGCAGAAGCCAGACAGTTCTTCCCAGGGAGCCCTTGTCCTCGCTGCTCCCCCTGGGGAAGCTGACTTTCCCCTGCCATATAATCTTGGACGCCAACCTCAGCCCGAGCCTCCTCCGGAAGAGACGGTCTCTTCTACAGTCCTTTTATCTCCACACACATATAGTCAGCCAGGTGCTCCCATTCTTCCCTTAAGAGAATCCCCACCTGTCAATGACATGGGGCAGCCCTTCTTAGTATATATTCCCTTCTCCACTAGCGATTTGTATAATTGGAAAGCCCAGAATTCCTTGTGCTCAGAAAAACCTCAACCCCTGATCAGTCTAGTAGAATCCATTTTGCAAACACATAAGCCCACATGGGAAGATTGACAGCAACGGTTTAACATGCTGTTTAATTCTGAGGAAAGAGAAATAATTAAGTTGGAGGGCAGAAAAGCAGAGTTGGGACAAGGAAAGGGTTCTTTAGAGGAAAATCGGGGCCAGGCTGAGGAAGCCTACCCCTCAACCAACCATGATTGGGACCCAAATACTAGTGGGGAAAGGAGATCCCTTGACACTTTCCACAGGTTTCTGTTATCAGGGTTGAAAGCTGCAGCCCAAAAGCCAAAAAAACTCTCGAAATTTTCTGAAATTGTTAAAGATGCTCAGGAGTCAACAGTGGCTTTCCTTGAGTGCCTCTGTGATGCGTACCAGATATATACCCCTATCGGCCCAGATGCCCCAGAAAATAGCAGAGCAGTGCATTTGGTTTTGTATCCCAGTCAGCCCCCAATATTAGGTGGGAGCTCCAAAAACTGGATGGTTTTGAGGGCATGAATCGGTCCCAATTAGTGGGCATATCCCAGAAGGTTTTCAATAATATAGACTCAATAGAAGAAAAAATTAAAAAATTGACAAAAGTAATGGTAGCAGCGCTCAAGGAAATAAATGAACCCTCTCAGGGACCACCCTGAAGAGGAAGATACGAAAAACCTAGAGGAAGAGAAGTCTAGGGCCCCCCTAGGAAGAAACCAATGTGCCTATTGCAGAGGAAGGTCATTGGAAAAATAAATGCCCAAAGAGACTGGGAAAACATAGCCCACAGGTCTTAAATTTTGAAGATTGATGGGGCCATGGCTCTTTTTCACTGAGCCCCCGGGAGCCAATGGTTACTTCAAAAATCAGGGGAAAGTCAACTTTTTAGTGGATACTGGGGCCACCCATTAAGTTATAACAGAGCCTCTCAAACCTATCACCCACCATAAAACTCTTGTGCAAGGTGCTACTGGGGACACTGTTCACTATCCATGGAATACCCAGCGAATAGTCAATTTAGGGCAAGGAACTGTCCCTCATTCCTTTTTTGGTTATGCCAGAATGTTCCTATCCACTGATGGATGGGGACCTGTTGCAAAAACTCCAAGCCACAATCTCCTTCCAGGGGAAGGGAGCCACTCTGACCCTTGGAACCCCTCAAGGAAAGAAACAGAGCTACAGTTGCTTTTAACATGTCCCCTCTCTGAGGAATACCTTTTACAGGAGCCTATCATCCTATAAGGAACATCAGAAAATGCCAGGCTTCTCCAGCAGTTTCAGGATGCCTACCTGACTGGGCCAAAACCAATGCCCCAGGACTGGCAAAAGATTAGCCTCTGGTAATTGTACAACTCCTCTCATCAGCCACCCCCATCATGGTAAGACAATACCCCATAAGTCGGGTGGCCAGGGAGGGAATAGCAATTCACATCCGACTCTTCAAGTGGGCTGGAATCCTGGTTTCCTGTCAATCTCCCTGGAAGACCAACCTATTGCCTATATTAAAACCTGGGACTGAAGACTACAGTCCATTCCAGAAACTCCAGGAAGTCATACAGTAGCACAAGATATTAAAAATAATGAAAAAATGTTTAGCTTTGTTAGAAACTATCCACCTCCCAGCAGAAGTGACCAACATTCATTGCAAAGGGCATCAACAAGGAGATAGAGGAGGCAAGGGGAAACAGAGCAGCAGACCAAGAGGCGTGAGAAGTAGCCATAATACCAGTGGGACCACTCCAGTTACTAGCTACCTTGACTCTACCAGATCTACCAAAAACTCCAGATTATACTAAGGAGGAAATGCTGATGGCAGATAGGAAAGCAGCCACTGAGACCACTACAGGTTGGAGACTTTCACTGAACAATAGAATCATTGTCCCAGAAGCCCTCAGCAGGACTCTACTCTCCCAGATACATCAAGCTTCTCATCTTGGAACATCTAAATTGACTGAATTGCTCCAAAACAGGTATTATATACCACATCTAGATCAGATCATCCACAGCACGGTGGAAAGATGTCAGACATGTGCCCAGGTAAATGCCAAACAGGGAAAACAGACACCTATAGGGTTTGGGCTATGAGAAACCATGCGGGATGAACACTGGGAAGTAGACTTTACAGAGGTAAAGCCCCCTTATGCAGGATAAAATACCTTATAGTATTTATAGATACTTTCTCTGTGTGGGTAGAAACCTTTCCCACTAGATCCAAGACTGCAACAGCGGCTTTCCGAAAACTGCTTCAAAATTATCTCACAGTGTGGACTACCCTCAGTATTAAGCTCAGACAATGGCCCTGAGTTTGTGGATAACCTATCACAGAATCTGGCCAAAACCTTAGATACAAATTGGAAATTACACTGTGCTTACCAATCCCAAAGTTTGGAGGCAGGTAGAACATATCAATTGGACCCTAAAAGAAACTTTAACAAAATTTGTCTTAGAAACCAGTGAAGACTAATCCCTTTTTAAATAATGTTTTGGAGGCCACCCCCACTTCTTCCCAAGTTGAGGGAGGAAATAAAAGCTAAAATCAATAACACCTCCCTTCTCAAGTATTTGCAGGAATTGCAGGTTGTCCAATGAGCCAAGCAGAAGACAGAGCAGGAAGCACTTCCAGTCCCCTCCAGTGAGCCAGTACACCCATTCCAAACAGGAGACTAAGTGTGGATAAAGAAGTATACCACTCAAGGACTGACTCCCACTTGGACTGGGCCACACACCATCATCTTGACCACCTCCACAGCTGTCAAGGTAGAGTATGTTTCAACATGGCTACAACACTTGAGGAACAATCTCAAACGAGAGGAATGGAAATGTACTCCACAAGGAGACTCTGTAAAACTAAGACTCTCGCGTATATCGGGATCATTGTAACTATGTATGTAAATGTTTCAGGTAATATATATGAGCCTAGGAGAACTACCTGGGAACTCAGGCAAGGGAAACGGGAAAATTGTTAAGCCAACAGGTTACTATGGGGGGTAGTTAAATTTACAGTGAATCTCTGCCTCATTTTTCACCAACTAAGAGAGTTAGACCCAGCAAAACCTGGGACCTCAGTTACTAGCTACTGATGGTGTGGAGGTGAATGGGGCAAATACGTAGAAGGTGCAGGGTGCAGGAATTTATGTGTGCCCGGAATCTGGAGGCACCTCCTGTAAAGCCCTATGTCCCAAATGGGGTTGTGAAACTATTTCTATCGTGTCCTCAAACAAAAACAAATTGATAAACGTTTAAAACTAGAAAAAGCAGCAGTCAGTTCCACCACCCCCGGCTGGACAACAATCCTATTGTCCTCACAGTCCTTAAACCAGAAGACCCCTCTTTCCACACTTGAGGAATCAGATTATATTCATCAGGAACAGATCAGGGAAATTTAATTGTCATACAGAAAAAGCTGTTGCCATCTAGCAGATCAAAACATATTGGCCCATTAGCTAACCTCAATCTTAGCCCAGTAGCTAGCCTTAACCTGGCCCCGGCACCTACCCACACACCAGAGTTTCTTCAATCAGCACTCCTCCATTTAAAAGCCCTACTCAAAAAACCCAGCCTAACTGCCCACATGCACTGCCCTTGCTGTTCATACTTTCAACCATACATACATTTATTAACAAGATGCAACCTGCGTTGGGCACAAATTGCTGGCTGTGTCTAAATCCCTATCCCCCTTATTACATGGGAATAGGCCATACTGACAATAATATAACAGTCTCTACCAATTCCAACTGTAGCTGGTTTCAACCAAGTATCACCTTAGGAGATATACAAGACCAAGGTAACTGCCTTGTGACTGTTAATTTCTCTCTAAGTAGTTCAGTCTATTCCACCTCTTGTAATCACATCATTACCATAACTTCAGGCTCTGCCTGCTATAAGGCCCCTGATAACCTCTGGTGGGCATGCACACATGGCCTAAACAGATGTGCTTCAGAGGCCCATATAAAAGCCACTAAAGACCCAGTCTTCTGCATATTAGTCTACATCCTCCCCCAAGTACACCTCTATATTGGAGAGGATGGTAGAAATCACATCAACCTTCTGCTACAGGCAGGACTACGAAGATTCAAGAGAGTCCCAATCTTAATACCTCTCCTCATTGGAGCGGTTATATTTTGAGTCCTTCTATAATGATAAAGATTGAAGAGATTTCTGAATGGAAAGGAGTCATGAAATAGGTAATGTGAATTTGTTTATTCAATCTAGCATTTTATTTATCATCTATATTAGGAATGGGGAGCTATTTCTTAGGGTAACAGAAAGATTAATTTTTAGATAGCAATAGATGTATTCATGAAAAAATTAGAAGATAATAAAACATAAACTGCATTAACTAATCCTTCACCAAGATGAGTAACTGCTTTACAGGTGAAAACTTTTCTCCCATACTTCAATACACATATGTATGCTGTGAAAATATAGTGTGTAGTCATAAAATGGGTCATTTGAACTTGCCTTCAGTAAAGTGATGATTGTCTAGCACAAAGATTGTATAAGATAAATGTATTCAAATTTGTTATTCTATGAAGATTCTAATGGCATATATGTATTTGAAAATCATTTTTCCCAGTGATGATGGTAAGTGTTCTGGACACCAGTTGCATAGCATATAAAACCGGGCTGAATTTTATAAAACACAGTAGTATAAATACTTGACATTAGACTCCTTGAATTGAAAGCAAATGCCTATATAAAACTTTGATTTCCAAGGTACCCATTTCAAAGATAATCATGTCTAATAAACTTAGTCTACCTACATTTCACAGCTCTCAGATAAACATCCAGACTGAACCCACCCATTAATTTTAATTTGGGGAAGTCCTGGAAATCCATACCTATGACTGCTATGAGTGACCCTGACTTTCCTTCTAGCACCCTAATTCCACTCCTATGATTAAATAATAGAGTATAAGGTAAACATAAGAGACCTAAACCATAAGCATATAGTATTTCTTTCTCTAGCTCTCTTTCTATACCTGTCACCAACCTGCATGGCCTTTCAACATGGCATGCATGCTACAGTATGTGAGGATAAAATATTTAAGCTCCCTCACAGTAGCTCATGTTAGCTGCTGTAATCTATCTTGCAATCATCTGAGAAGTAAAGAATTAGACTAACCACAGCAGTGTCTGGTGAAGTTTGTCTGTGGAGGGATCAAGCAATAATAATTTACCAAACTGTGTGTCCTTGATACTCTAGCTTAAAGAATTAAACTTACCAGATTCAATTAATGGGAAAATACTAAAAATATATTATCAGGATTTTATAAAATTCTTAGAGTTATGTTTTCTGTATCTACTCCATATTTATTTCACTGACTGATTTTATATGCTCTGATGATAGATGAGAAAATTCCTTCTCTCTGTTCTTATGTGATATCTTTATTACTTTGAACTTCAGAACTAGGAATGATTTTGTTTTGCTTTGACAAGTTTTATGGGCACACTCTAGTCCTGATTTGAGTCTCTGTTAATGTTTAGGGGCTTCCCTAGACCATGTTCTATAAATCTGCCATACATCATTAAAACTCCAAACTTAATCACTGAATAAATTTCTTCATGGATATTGATTTTTTGCTGTTTGCAAAAATCTGATGGTGTTTATTCAGTGCCATAAAATATTTGCCACAAATAACATTTGGATATTTCTGAGAGTATGCTATTAAATTGTGCAAATATAGAATGCTTTTATGTATCTCCACATGGCAAGTTTGGGAAGATAAAGCTACCATAATACTTATCCAAATCCTTGTGCTGCAACGAATATGATATTCTCATTTAAATTCAAATTGTGAGTCAGCAGGCCTCCAATGATCCAGGACCTACATCTCTTACACTCCCAGGATACATTGATGCTGAAGGTCAGTGTTTGTGTGTCACATTTTGATCAGCAAGGATGTGGTCTTGTATTATAGTTTGATGTATACATAATTGTGAATAATTTTAGTATAATAGAGAAGCAAATATATGAAATGTACATCTTAGATACTGCCGGAGCCAGTTATTGTTGCAGTCATTCTCTGGTCATCAATAAGTATATAGGGTCAAATATACTCCATCTTGATTAAAAAAAAGAGGAGACCGTGGTCACTGTGTAACCCTCTGTAATGCACAACATGTTTCTCTTTCTAGTTGATACAGAGGTCTTTGGATTCAGGTTCTATATTTTACTAGAACTACTTACACCTCCCCTTCTCCCCTAACTGACTTAGATGACTGCTATTGATTTGTCAAAACTGATCCTTAAGTTGTTGAGTTCAATATTCAATTCTCTTTCATCATAATAGTCTCTGCATTAATTGTTTAATCAGCAAGCAAACATCTGTAGTGATCTAGGTTATGGGTAGTTTGTATTATATCTCAATGAACTCATGTGAGTGTTTTCAGCTATCTCCTGTCTTGCAGTATTTACTGACATCACGCTCTCTTGGGTGGGGTCTCTGAGAGAACATTCTTAATAACAATATCCAAATTCCTTCTGGGTGGTTGGTGATGGAGACTAGCACTCACAATAGACAAGACAGCAATAAGGAGGGAATATTTACCTGTGAACCAGACCCAGGACGCCAAGAGGAAAACTGGAGTTCTGCCTTGAACATGCTTGCTTGACGAGGGTCACCAGAGTTGAAAATTTACATTCCTGTGTCTGCTTATTAGCAACTTTCCTTGCTGTTACTGCAGTCACTAACTAGTTTATTTCTCTCTGGACACTGGTCTGGATAGAAAGTGTTTTTTCCCATTCCTGTCTCTGTTCCTAGGAGACTGTTACATATCATATAAATTCAGCTTTTATGATTCCTTCTCCTTGAAATCTATTGCCTTCTTGGTAATTGATCTCCAAGCACCTTCCCCAAACTGAAATTTAAAGATTTTCTAGAGTGAGACATGGAGGATTCTGTATTAATTAGGCCACTGGGCCTTCAAATCACTGACTTCAAATAAACTTCCTTAAATAATAGGGAATTATTATTTTCCAATATAGAAGAGAAATTTGTTCCTTGAATAAAACACATTGGCTTGGGTGTCCCTTGTGTTGCTTATGATTATTGTAAAAGCTTTAGAATTTGAATCAAGTAAAAACCTGTCATTAAGTCCCTCATTATAAATGACTTATCAGTCATGGTATTTGCTAAGATATGCTTACGCACCTAGTTTAGCTCATTCTAAGTACTGCTTTCAATTTTGAATATTTTTATATGTTAGTACTATTACACACTCCAGTCTCTATTTGAGAAATGAGCATTGGAGATTAATTCTTGGTTAAAATACGAATTTAATTTTGAATTGATAGTGATTTTATTTTGTAATTATGTGTCTAGGGTGCTTCTCAACCAGACATAGTCTTAACAATAACTGTACTATAATTTCTTTTGTCTACAAACTCATTTAAAATATTGATATTGCTTCTGAGCACATGAATATTATACATGTCATCCACCACCAGAGCTCCAGATACCTTTAATCCCATCTTACTCCCTGTCTTCTTCCCTACTACCCAGCTGCAGAGGCAGCAAGAGGTGGGCACAGTGGGGCTGAGATGCGGAACCATGAAGGTCCAACTTGGGAGGAAGTGAAAAGAGAGCCAGCACACTGGGAGGTGATCTGAAGCCTGTCTGGGTGCAGCCATAACAGGAAATAAGCTTGCACTCCTCTCATGGTCATTCCACACCAGATCCTGGGGTCCACTGAGCAGAAATCCCACTGACCACATACCCTACTACCGGAAATCCTGCCCACTGGTTGACCCAATCCTGGATTACAGTGAGAAGGCAGTACCAAATTTCAATGCTACCTACTAGCACCACCTTGTGGGTAGAGATAAAACTTCAGCCTGATTGCCAATCCTGGGCAAGTCAAAATTCTGCAACACCAGGGTAACCGAACCCTCAGAAATATGAACAGAATGCTGAATAGTGCAAAGGCACAGAGAAATACATGTGAAATTATGGATTGCATCAGAAACCCAAGGGGAAATCTAAATACAGCAGATGTATGTAAACTACCTGAAGTGGAGTTTAGGGTAATGATGATTAATATACTCATGGGAATCCAGAAATCAGTAGAAGCAGTAAGCAAGAATGTCAGTAAGCAATGAGAAGAAACAAAACAATACATAAAACAGGTAAGAGATATGACAACTAAATTAAATAACTCAATAGAAGGACTCAACAATAAGACAGATGAGGTTTCCAATAGAATCAGTGATTGGGAAGATAACAGAGGAACTCAATCAAGCAAACCAGCAAAGAGATAAAATAATTCGAAGAATCGAAGATAGGATTCGAGACCTCTGGGGTAACATCAAAAGAAACAACATTCGTATCAGAGGGGTCCCATAGGAAGAAAGAGAAAAGAGGAAAGAAACCACATTTGAAGAAATAATAGATGAGAACTTTCTCAATTTGAAGAATGAAGCAAGTCTCCAGATCTAACAAGCTCAAAGAGTTCCCAATAAAAGAAACCCAAACAGAAATACACTTAGACACATAATCAAAATGTCAAAAATACAAGATAAAGATATTATTAAAAGCAATCAGAGAAAAATGTGTCACATACAGAGGCGCCTCCAATAGATGGTCAGCAGACTTCTCAAATGGAACTCTACAGGCCAGAAGGGAATGGCATAATATTTTCAAAGTGCTGAAAGAAAAAGAGTTTCAACCTAGAATACTATATCCAGCAAGGTTATCATTCAGAGCTGAAGGAATGATAAAAACCTTTTCTGACAAGCAAAAGTTAAAGGAGTTCATAACCACAAAACCAGCTTTGCAAAAAATATTAAAGAATGCCCAATAAAGTATAAAGAAATGACACAGAAAAGCAGCATGACAGCAGATACACCATAGTGGGTATTTTCCACCAGTCTTGGTCAAATTAAAGACTCCAGCATATTTACCTGCTTCCAGCCCTTGTTCGTCAGTACAACTCATCCACAACCCAGTAAAAGTGTCCCTTTCTTGCCTGCGAGGTTCTGTGTGCTTTCCATGTACTATTCCTAACCCAAGAAAACATGGTGACTTTATTCACCACCAATGGACAGCAACTACACCTTCTCCAGATAACAAGAATCCCAATCTTAGGGAGAGGTTCCATCCTTTCAACATGTTCCTTCCTTCATATTCAGCTCTCATTCCCAGGGTGTGTTTTAGAGTACTTAACCCTTTTATAGTCAGTGCCCAATGTAATTCCCAATTATATGTAAATTTTCTATGTTTTCACTAAAAATCTTATTTAAAAAACCCATGGGAAAATATGAATACAAAATACAAGTGCGAACTGCCTGAGGATGACTTTAGAGTAACAGTGATAAACATACTCATGGAAATCAAGAAAACAAAAGGAAAAAATGAAATTAACAAAAAGAGAGGGAAAATTAATCAAGATATCAAAGAAATGAAGAACGTGAGAGATGAACTAAAGAACTCAATAGAGGGGCTCAAGTGTAGGATGGATGAATATTTAAATAGTATCAATTAGCTAGAATAAAGGGCAGAGAAGTACACCCAAGCAACTCAGCACATAGCAAAAAGAATGAAAAGAAATGAAAAAAAGTATTTGTGATCTTTAGGATGGCATCAAAAGGAACAACATTCACATCACATAAGTCCCTGAAGGAAAAGACAGAGAAAGGGGGAGAGAAACTGCATTTGAAGAAATAATAACTGAGAACTCCCTTACCTGAAGATGAAGCCAACCTCCAGACTCAGGATGCTCAAAGAGTTATAAATAAAATAAACCAAAAAAGACTTATGAATAGAAACATTGAAAAGACAAAAAATGAATAAAGAATCTTAAAAGCAGCTAGAGAAAAAAGAGTCATATACAAAGGAATCCCCATAAAGTTATCATCAGATTTATAAGGGAAATGCTATAATCCAGATAGGAATGGCATGATACATTTAAAAAAGTGCTGAAAGAGAAGACTTTTCAATATCGGGTGCTATATCCTGAGAGATTATATTCAGAAATGAAGGAATGTTAAGAAGATTCTCTGATAAGAAAAAATAATGTACTTCATCACCACAAAACCAGCTCTACAAAACATACTAAAGGATGACCTGTAAAGTGTGAAGGAACCCCAATGGAAAACAATAAGAGAACAAATATAAAAAGTGGGGAGAAGGGGAGAATAAAATAGGAATGGTTAGAATGAGTGTAAGACTAATATTTTTTCAAATAAAAATAGGAAATAAACAATGATTTCTTAATGCTAACCTCAGGGTAACTTCAAAATGCATATACAAGGGAAAAAAAGAAAGCAGAAGAGAAAGCAATCAAAATATAACTACACCCAACACTCCTAAGAAGAGAAATAGATGGAAAAAGACACTGGTATGACAACCAGAAGACACATTACAAATCAAAATAAACAGTTATCTATCAATAATCACCCTAAATGTTAATGGAATGAAATTGCCAAAAAATATAGAGTGACCAAAAGGATTAGAAAAACGTGACCCAAACTTCTGCCTGCATTTAGGAAACTTACTCATTCAAAAGGCAAACATTGGCATAAAGTCCATAATTGAAAGATAATCCTAGAGTAGAGGGGAGGGCAACTAAAAAATTCAGCAACAGCTATACTTATATGAGATAAAGCTGACTTACAACTAAAAAGCATAACAAAATACAGATGGACATAATGAAAAGACATAATGCTTATTAATATATAAACAATAAAAAATGAAGCATAAAATACATTAAATATTATTAACAGAAATGAAAGGAGGCATTGAAGACAAAATACTAATAGTGGGAGACATCAACATGGAAGGTGAATATGAAAGTGCATGAATTGAAGTGGCAGGTGAAAACATAGGTGCAACAGAAGTGTCGTCCACTGCTTCTGTGCCTGCAGCCACATATGCTGATGGAGAATAAGTTGCATGGGTCAAGTGCCATGAAGTGAGGAGTGAAGATATCTGGTGTTATGGACACTTGGCTTGACAGAAGCATAGAAAGGATTTTGGCACAACACAGAAGGGAAAGAGTGGAAGGGATAGTTCTTCCCTCCAAACCTTTGGTTCCAGGATCCACCAACATAGTCCATGGACTGCTGGTCCCATTTCCAGTGAGTTCAGAGAAAAAGTCTGGTTTCACTTTTCTCAGTGGTAGAAATGTCATATACTCCTACCGCTGGCATCAGATGCTACCCAGTGCCCCAACCCTTTATGCCCATACTCCACTCAGCAGCCATCCTCTACTCCATAGTATAAAACACAGTACAGAAGACTGCAAGGGTCAAAAATATAAAAAGATGAACACCTGAGAAAAATTAAACTAATGCCAAAGACACAGACTATCTACTCAGGAAGAAAGCAACGCACATTAAAACTGCAAGTTAATATGGAAACAAGAAAATAGCAGCTTATTCAAACTCAGTTTTGAAAACCTGGAGGTTTAATTCCTTTTAACCAATATAAAGAGCTCAAAGATGAAATTATAAAGGAATTTCAAAAGATAAAAATAATCAATAAATGCAAGTCAATGAGCTCAAAAATACATTAAAGGAGAAAGCAGATATTGAAGTTAACAAAAGAAACTAATAGAGATTCCAGATGTAAATAATGTAATATATGAGATGAAGAGTACCACAGTAATATATGGACACAGACTTAATCAAATGAAGGAAAGGATCAGTGATCTGGCAGATAGAAATGTAGAAAGGAGCCAGGTGGGAAAAGAGAAATAGCAAATGTAAAAAAACAGGAAGAAACACTCCAAGAAATATCTGACTATATTAAAAAAGACAACATAAAAAATGTGGGGTAGCCCAGAATGTAAGGATAAAAAGAAGGGAAATAGAATATACTCTAAGAAATAATTGTTGAAAATGTTCCAAATTTGTGAATAAAATGAGTATATATGTCAATGAAGTCAACAGAATCCCCAGCTACTTAAATACAAAAAGACATATGCCAAGACATATACTGGTGAAACTGTCAAAACTCCAAGACAAAGAAAGAAATCTCAATGTGGTTTGGAAGAAATCAAGCGCTATATAAAGTTATTCCCATCATTGTACCATCAGACTTCTCAACAGAAGCCATAGAAACAAGGACAAAATTGAATAATATATTCAAAATACTACAAGAAATTAAAAAAAAACTTGTCAACCAAGTATATTATATCCAGCAAAACATTCAAATTTAGGGAGGTATTAAGGTTTTCTCAACAATCAGAACTGAAAGATATTTCTATTATGTATTGCCTCTAAACTAAATGTTAAAAAAAGTGTCTATCTTATCTAAATCAAAAAGAAGAAACTTTACAAGAATATAAAAGGAAACTGCAAGTCCTCAAATGTCAATAAGCACTCTTAGTTCAATGTTTTGAACTCACCAGTTAAAAGGCACAGAATGGCTAGGTGAATTAAGAAGCAAAACTCAACTTTATACTGTTTGTAATAAAGACACTGAAGATATAGAGACAATCATAGGCTTAAGGTGACTAGATAGAAAAGGTACTCCAAGTCAATGGTGAATCTAAAAAAAGGCAGGAAGTTCTATATGCATCTCAGGTAAAATAGATTTCCAGGAAAGATGCAACAACAGAAAATTGTCATTATCTAACTGTAAGGGTGATAGTGGTATAGAAAGTCATAATTATTAATTATGTGTCCAATAAATTAGAACCAAAATATATTAAGCAAATATTAAAAACATATATATATACATTGACCAAAACACATTCAAAACAGTTTATCCTGATAGAAAATTAATAAACAGGAGTGACAGACTAACAAATCTAGAATAGATGAAGACATGGAATATACATATTTGATGGAATATGCATATTGAATGTTGGAACATTTTACTTCAAAAATATGTTGGAAACATTGGTGTATAACACTATTTGAACTTGATATTAACATCATTACAACTCAATATCTGTATATATTATACACTACAATATAGTTATTTTTTAGTTCCCTCAGGCGTAAGCTTGGGTTTTTAACTTGTGATTCTTTTCCTTGCCCCCAATGTAGTTGTATATTTCTATAAATTTCTTTCAAGTGCTGTTTTTTTCTGCATCCTATACGTTCTGATAGCTGGTGTCTTTATTTTCATTTTTCTCTGGGATTTTTAATCTATCCTTCAATTTCCTCTTGAACAAATAGTTACTAAATAGTAACGTTCTTTCTTCTTCCCACGTGTGTTTTGGCCCCCATACTTTTTTCTTTTAGTTGATTTCTGATTTTATACCTCTATGATTTGAAAAGATGCTTGATATAACCACAGAATTCATAAATTCATTGACATGTTTATTGTGTCCCAACATACAGTCTATAATATAAGCAACAATTTCCATTAGAGATATCTTTATTTAGACACTTTCTGAGGTTCATCACTAGATAACCACGAATGGTTGGAAGATTTTCATATTTGCGTAGGAAACATGATGACCTTGATTTTTTATACATCTGGGTGAATTCCGATTCTCTCAAGTTGTTCTTTGATCATAAAAATAAATAGAAGACAGACATATAATGCTCATTCAACATCTCTTTTGTTGATATGTCAACATTTAGAAAGGGGAATATATTTCCTTTTGAGTCATGTAAGGGGTCAATTTATAGAGAGAACTAGAGTTTTCATGAAGAAGCATGAGCTATTTCTGTAAAAGTATACAAAAAACTTATAAATAGTTCATTATGCATAAACATCCTTACACATTAACATGAATCCTAAATAATCCATTTGAGTAGATGAAGAGTATGAAAATGATATATTCAACATAGTAGAATAATGCATGATTTACAATGAAAAAGTGGCAAAATTATGGTGTTATATACAAATGTTTATTTACTGTTATGTATACCTTAAAGTTATTTGATGTTATATTATTCCTTTAATAAATCCAATAAATGTGTATTTTAATGTGAATATCATCTGTAATTCTAAGTATGTATTAAGTCAATCTATATTAAAAAATGTATCTTTCAGTGGACTCCTCTTGAATCTATATGCTTAGTAATCACGTTAAGAGTAAAGTAAGAACTAAAGATAGTGAGCTGAAACAGTACCAGATCCTGAGAAATATTGTGAGCATCTCTAAATCAATCTGATGTTAAGTTTACACAATTACAATAAACAATTAAGATGGTGATATATAGAGTGAAAAACTGTTATCAAATGTTCTCTATCATGAAATATTTATTGTAGTGATCGTTTTTTGTTTCCTCATGGCAGTATTTCAATTATTTCAAAGACAATTATGGTGACCAAATGTAAAGGTATTTGCTATTATGCATATCGCTTGAGAAAAATATTCTAAAATCATGGGAAGAATGTGAATTCCCATACGTATATGATCTTTGGTTAGTAATAAATTCAGGAAAGCAAGAAAACAGTGGAAAATAACATTTAGATATCAGAAGGGATACATTTGCTAAGCTGAATTATAAAAATTGGACAGAGAAGTAGAGGCTAAAAACTGGAAGTTCTGGAATCAAATATAAATACAAAGATATACTTCCACAGTCTGATAAATTAATCACAAATTTAAACTATAATGCTCTAACTATTTCAGGGCAATTTTAATTCTAGCGCCATTTATCCTTTTAAAGTTGCTTCACAATTAATGCTTTCAGAACTCCCTTTGTGTCTTTTTTCCCCAAGACTGTAGATGGAAGGGTTTAGTATAAATGTTAGCACTGTGTATATCACTGAG
>RJWH01010719.1:0-15433 GCA_004363575.1 Solenodon paradoxus
AGAGGCCCAAGTAAAGAGAAAATCCAGAAAGAGATGAAGCAGGGGTTATGCCAAAGAGAGACAGAGAGCAGTAGAGAAGAGAGAAAGGAGACAGGACAGGAAAGTGACAGACCAAAGGCCGGGACAACCCAGAGGAGCGCAGACAGAGGTTACAAAATGCCACCAGTAGAAGAACAGACAGCCAGACAGAAAGGTACAACAGAGCTGGAGAAAGGGCTGCGAGCAGGGCCCTGGGAGAGATGGGGCTGGAGCTACAGGAGTAGACCAGCAAGGAGGGACAGGCTGGATCCACGCCCACCACCCCGGAGTGGGACAGGCAGCAGCCTCTGCCCACAGTGTAAGTGCCCAGGGGCCTGGTGAAGGGGCCAGGGGGTGGGGGAAGGCTCCCACTTTAGCTTAGGTGAGCCTCTTCCATCACTGTCAGTCTCTCAAGGGAGAGAGAGAAGAAACTGAACTGGGAGAATGGCAGTCCTCCCTAGGTCCCTGTTCCCTCCTATGGTTTTCTAGCCCTGCGCTCCCCCCATCCCCGCCTGGCCTCTGCTTTTCCAAGCTCTTGCCCTAATTCTCTCTTCCACAGCCACACCGTGCTCAGCCCTGCCTGGCTGGGCCTTGGACAAACCACTCCCACCTCAGGGCCTTGACAGTGGTTTTTCCTTGGCTTGGACATGAATTCAAATGTCACCTTCTTGATGAGGTCCCTCCTGACCACTCCCCAGCACTTTCTGCATTTCCTTCCTTCTTTCACTTTCTCATTCACACTTAACATGAACACATGGTCTGTGATAAGGATTTATCTCATCAGTCTGCTCCGCTAGGATGTCCTCCCATGCAGGCAGGGATGTTCCTCTTTCCTTCACAGCTGAATCCCCAGTGCCTGGAAGAGGGCCTGGCACACAGCAGGTGCTGAATACATTTATATCTAAATGCAAGAGAGACACAGATGCAGAGGGGAAAAGACAAGAGGTGGAGATGAGATGGAGGTAGAGGAAAATAGGGAGAGGAGGAAACAGAAACACAGAGACAGATGGGGGGTGGGAGACAGTGACTGAAAGTCACAGTCACAGAGCTGGAAGGAGAGAGGAATAGGAAGGGTTAAAGACAAACAGGCCAAGTACTGACTCCCTCCTGCCCAGACTCACTTGGGAGCCAGAAGTAGGAAACGCCTCTGAAATTGAACTGAAATCAATCCTTCCAGGCCCTTAGCAGCCAGTCGGTCAGGCAGGGGTCCCAGGGATGAGGAAAACTCCTCCTTGCAAGGAGGGTGAGGAAATGGGAGGGCTCAAATCCAGGCTGGGCTGGTTACCAGCTGTGACCTTGGGTAAGTCAGGGACCCTCACTGAGCCTCAAGTGCAAAATGCAGCAAAGAAGAACACCACACACTCAGGCTGGACCAGGTCTGGGCAGAGCTAGTGATGTCTGTGAATCTGACAGGTTGAGGGTGGAGCTGGGACTAGGACCTGGCCCCTCTGAGCCCAGAATCCCCAACTCTGCTTGGTTCTGCCCCTTTTGTGAGTGCGTGCCCTCTCCCAGCGAATGGGTAGTTTATTACCTCCACCCAGTGGGAAACAAGCCCCCAGACTACACAGTGGAGACCTGATGGAGCCGGGGCAGGGGCTGGGTCTGACTCAGGAGCTGGGCTCACCCTGCACTAGTCTGGGGCAGATGTCCCCTCAGACTCCCACCGCTCCTGCATCTCTCCCATCCCAGCCCTGACCAGTCTGGGCTGTCCTTGTAAAATGCCAGGCCTGTGAGGGAGGGTTCTGTCCTGGTCACTACTATGTGGCCAGCACCTCCCTGCACAGGCCCTGAAACAGAGTCCAGACTCAGTACCTGTTTAAGTGACTGATGAATAAAATGAGAGAATGAAAGGAACCATGAATGACTAAAAAGGAAGGAAGGGGTGACTCAGAGTGGACAGTCCTCCAGGCCCCTCATCCTCCGTAGCAGAGCCTGGCATATAGCAGGCTCTGAAGAAATGGGAGACAGGTGCGCCCTGGTGGAGTAGTGGTTGGGTCTGCTTCCTCCAGCAGAGTGCAGTCCACATACACCCAGGGACTCAAATCTGCATCTGGGGCCAGGGAAACAGCCAATGTGAACGACTAAATAAAAATAAAATAAAAATAAATGTTTCCTCCTCCTCTCTTTTCCTGCCTGCCTGCCTACTTGCCTTCATTCCTATCTGCACCTTTCCTTTAGAAATAAATAAATGGGGAACAAAACAGAGGGAGGGTCCAGGTCTGAAGCTGGGGCACTAGATTGTGAGTTTGCCTTTGTGAGACCAGAATTCCCATGGAGGTTTCCTTTAGAAAAACAACTCCAGCCATGTCCCAGATGAATTTAGGAGAAAGGGACAGGAGACCTGAAGAGAAACGGGGTGGGATCTCTGGGCTGTGGATGGTAATGGAGCGACCAGATAAGCTTTTCCATCAGGAGACAGAAGGAGGGGTGGGTGCTGGGTTCGCTTCTAGCCTGGATTAGAGGAGAGAGCTGGGATCACTAGGATGGGCAGAAAGTGTGGCAGTGACTGAGAGAAAGAAATAGGCCTGGAGGAAAGCCTACAGAGGACTCTCCTTTAGGGAGTGGGTTGAGGTGGGTGCTATTTTGTTCCGAGCCTAGCACTGTGCCTGGTACACAGTAAGTGCTCAGGAGATAGGTGGTGACAGCAGCAGAAAAAAGTAAGGTACGGAGAAGCATGACAGACAGACACACACACACACACACACACACACACTGCGTGCTTCGTGGGGAACAGGGTGGTTGGGCTGTTCATTCACAACATCTGACAACCAGCATGCAGGGGACACAGTCACATCTGGAAAGCTGCAACAGAACCTGTCTCGCCTTTAGCTGCTGGAGCTGGGGACATTTCTGGGACGAGGGGGTCCCCAGTTTAAGGTGTGGCCAGAAAAGCAAAGCAGATGCAGGGGTGGGGTGGCAGATAGGCAGCTAGGAAAATATGTTAACGTTTGAACACCCAGTCATGCTCTTCCAGGCGGGGGCCCGCTTGCGGAGAAAGATCTCATTGCAGTCTCTGTATCTTTGGGTTTACAAGTTTCCTTCCTGCGAAAGAGCCATTTAAATCAAATCTAAAGTGATATGAAACTCAATAGAAATCAGAGAGGGGCAGAGAAGCAGGAACTGTGGTCGACAGAGCAGAACCCTGGCCTCCCGGCCCGTCCCCAGGGCTCCTGAGGGCGAGGGACCTACTTCTCCAGCAGCCGGGTCACGGCATCCCGGGCCTGCTCCCCGTAGACATTGCCCTGTCTCAGCAGGCTCTCCGCAGCCTGCACGGCCACCTGCATCTTTTGCTGGTTCAGCTCCATCGTGGTGAGAAAATTCCGGTGCTGTTTCAAAGCCTCCACCACCGACTCCACTGTGCCCGGGAGCTCCAGGCCAGACAGTGCCATCTCCTGGGAAGGGGTAGGGGGGGCCTCAGGTTAGTCCTGATCCAATCCAGGGCTAGGGAGAGGCTGTGCCCGGCTCACTACCATCCCCTCCTTGTTGCCTGTGTTCTGCACTAAACATGCCAGGCATTTCCCCAGCTCATGGCCTTTGCCCATGCTGGTCCCTCTGTCTGGCAGTCTGTCCCTCCAGATAACCCCTTGGCTGACTCTTTCACTTTCTAATCCCCTACCAAAATAATCCCCCTCCACGCAACCATATCCCTTTACTTCATTTCATTATTTTTTTCAGAGCATGGCCCTGACATGACATTATGTACGTCTTTACTTGTTCATCCTGTCCTGCACACACACACGCACGCACGCGCACAGGAACGAGCGCCAACAAGAGTGGGATTTTGTGTTTTGTTTCCTCATGTGCTTAGCCCTAGGTCAGTGGGCAGGAGGCACTAAGTAAATATTTGGTTAATCGATGAAGACTTAGCTGAGTGCTGTGTGACTCAAGGAAGTTCTCTCCCTCTCTGGGGCTAGTTTTCCACGTGGTGAAATGGGTGGTTGGGAAAGTGGCTTTTGGCACACCCTGGTGGAGTTGTGATTAGGTGCAGTCCACAAACATCCCAAGGACCCAGGTTCCCATCCTGGGGACAGGGGAACAGTCAAAATGAACAACTAAATAAAATGCTTCTTCCTCCTCTCTGTTCCTGCTGCCTCCACTCAGCTTCATTCCTGCCTGCACCTTTCTTTTCTAAAACAGAAAATGTGACATGCCCTGGTGGAGTAGTGGTTTAGTCAACTGCCTCCAGCCAAAGACAAGTCCACACACATCCCAAGGGCCAGAGTTTGCATCTCAGGCCAGGAAGAACAAACAAGATGTACAACTAGATAAAAATAAATAAAATGCTCCTTTCTCTTCTCTGCCTGCATGCCTACCTACTGGCCTTCATTCCCGCCTGTAACTCACCTTAAAAAAAGGAAACAACTTTCCTCAGCTTCACAATATTTAGCAAGTTTCTGATTCCGGGGTCTCCGTGTCTGTCCCCCCAGATAATCCTCAAACTGGGTCAGCTGTCTCTAGATAACCAACAGCACAGGTGGTCACTCTTTCTAAAATGATCCTCCAAAGTTGTGTCTACTCTTAGATGATCTGAACACTGGGTATTCTAACTTGAGGAGCTTATCCTCAAATTTGGTTCGCACGCCCAGAATGATGTCTGAGTGGGCTGTTCTCGGGGAATCACTGCACTTGATTCCTGGAGCCACAAACACTATTCCCTTCTCCGGAGAATCTGCAAATTGCCATCTCCAGTAAGAAGGTAATTTGCTATGTCAGAGACTCGCAACCACATAATTCACAATCACGTACTGATCCCAATCATCCCTGAATTACCTACATCCATAATCTTTATCCTGTTATCCACCCCTCAAGAACCCCATTAATTATCACCATTCAACCTCATACTCTGCTATCCCTCCAAACAATCCACCAACCCAGGAAGCCGCTCCAATAAATATCCAAGGGCACTAGTCACTCGGGACAGTCCATCAACTTTGGTGCCCTCAGGTAAGACACCAACCCACCCATCATGACCCCCGAATTCGCGCGCGCGCACACACACACACACACACACACGCACACGCACACACACACACCACACATGAGTCCCAAACGCAGATCCCACGTTCCACCGACTTCGGACAAGCCACCAGCCCAGAGGTTCCGCAAGCACACACCTCCCTGCATGTCCGTGTTCCGGCTCTCCCCGGAGACCTCGGATCCCACCCCCGTAAACCCGCAAACGGGCACCTGGTTGCGCAGCACCGCGCGCGCCTGCCGGAGGTCGCGCAGGAAAAGCTGGTAGACGTGCGCCTGCACCAGCGCCTCCCTGCGCGCCTCCCACAAGCCGAGCAGCTTTTGCCAGCCAAGTTCCAGGTGTGGCAGCCACTCGTCGATGGCCAGGCCCGGGCCCAGCTCGGCGCCGTCGGCCGCCAGCAGCGCCTCGCTGGCGGCCACTATGCGCGCGTAGTCCTCCTCGCGCTGGTCCACTTCTTCCTTGAGCGCCGCGTGGCGCGCGAGCAGCGCGTCCGCCTCTTCCAAGCTGCCGGGAAGGCGCCCCTCGCTGCCACCCGCTGTCTCCTGGGCGCGCACCAGCCAGTCCAGGAAAGCGTCCAGGTCGTGCAGAAAGCGCTGCAGGCGCCCAGCCGCCGCCACCGCCTCGCCGCAGGCCCGGGCCGAGCTGGCCAGCGCGCCCCACTCGGCGCCCAATCCCTCGGCGCCCTGGCGCAGCCGCGCCGCCTGGGTCGGGAAGCGCGCCGCCAGCAGGGCTGCCTCTTCCAGGAGGGCCGCCTGGCGCGGCTCCAGCGCTTGCAGAGCCGCCTCCAGACCGCTAAGGCGCCACTGCAGGGCGCCGCCGGCTTGGGGCGCGCTCTCCACAGCCCTCCGCTTCTCGCGCACTTGAGCCCGCACCTCGGCCACCTCCAGCACGTGGTTCTCCACCAGCAGCACAGCGCTCATCTCCTCTTTGCGCTGTTCCACCAGCTCCACGATGCGGTTCCACCTGCCCAGAGGAAGGAAGGCGGCTTGCGGAGGTCAGGGATGCCTCCTGGGCGTGGAGAGGCCACCGACCCAGGGTAGATCCCGGACACGGTGTAACCTTGGAAAATTGCTTTGTCTTGCAGAACCCCAGTCTCTGCCCGTGTATAATGCAACCCTACAGACGCTTCTGCTTAGAGCAGCGTTTTTCAGAATGCACTGTAATCTGAGCGAGGTCAAAGCCACTTTCACATAAATGATAAGACCTTTTTGCCTTTTCACTCTCATTCTCTCCCAATGGAGCTTTCCAGAAGCTGCATGACAAAGGCTGAATGCGGACACCGAGAATTCAGCTGCCTTCTCTTTAGCCAGACATGAAAGAGATTTGCAAAACAATGCTGCCTTTCTTACTATATCTTTCGTTTTCAAGTTATTTTTCACAAAAAGTTTGTTAGTTGTGCTAACAACATAGGTTTATTGTTTTTTTAAAGCCTTAATATTTTTAAATTTCTCAGTGTTGATTTCTAAGCTCATAAATATTCACCAATATAACTAAAGCAAGCCCTCTGAAGGTCATTAATAGCTTGTTTTTTTTCTTTTAAAGGATGGGTGCAGGCAGGAATGAAGGCAAGAAGGCAGCAGGCAGGAAAAGAGAGGAAGAAGAAGCACCCCCTTTATTGCATTCGGTTGGTGAGCTTTGGTTGTTTTCCTGGACCTGGGTCTTGAACCTGAGACCTTGGAATGTATGTCAACTGTGCCGGGTTGAAACTGCTAGGCCACCAGGTGTGCCCGTTAATAGTTTAAGAGCATTGGTTCACCCAGGTGGAGTAGCAGTTGGGCGTAGTCCAAATACAGGGCCCCCGGCAGCTGGCAGGAACAACCAAGATGAGCAAGTAAAATAAACAGAACGATACTTCCTCCTCTATCTTCCTATCTGCCTCTGCTTACCTTCATTCCTGCCTGCACCTTTCCATTTGAAAAAATAAATAAATAAGAGTGCCAAGGGATTCTGAGACCAAACTTCCAGGTGAAGACATCAGAAAATAATGTTGGGTCCCACAAACAGGAACTGAGCATCTACTGAGGTGCAAAGGCAAATCAATTCTATTTCAAAATTGACGAATGGGGGAAATGTTCTGTTCTCTGCATCCTGGGCCTTGGCTGCCCTGCAAAGGCAGTGTATGGTCCAGTTGAAAGCACAGAATCTGAGCCCAGTTTCCTGGAGTCAAATCCCTTTGGCATCCTCTCTGTGCCTCAGTTTCCCATCCGTAAAATGGATACACAATCACCTCACAGCAGTTACTTCACAGGGGTGCTGTGAGAGTCAAATGAGTTATGGTTTAGAAAGGGCTTCCAACAGTTCTTGTTGCTACTAAGTGGGGACAATTTGGGGGCCCATAGTGAATCCTTTTCTGCCTCTGGGCCTTTGCCTTGGCTGTGCTTCCTGCCTGGACTGCCCTGTATGTCCCCTCCGCTTCCCCATGTGTATACTTCCTGGGGCTGACTCCTTCTCATTCCCTTTGAGGGTCTAGCTCAAAACGTATTGGCTGGTGAACCCTGGTGGAGTAGCGGTTAGGTCAGCTGCCTCTGAAGGAGTGCAGTCCACACACATCCCAAGGCCCCGGGTTTGTGTCCCAGGTCCAGGGGGAACAACCCATGTGAACAACTAAAAAATTAAATAAAGTGCTTCTTCCTCCTCTCTTCCTGCCTGCTTGCCTTCTTGCCTTTAGTCCTGCCTGCACCTTTCCTTAAAAAAATATGTCTTGGCTGAGCAGAAAATCTAAAATCTCCCTCAAACGCTGATTATGCCCTCGCAGGTCACTTTCCTCTATTCCCTGCACATATCCTTAGAATTCTCTAAGTATCTTGTTCATGTATGAGTTTACTGGTTAACTGTCAGTCTACTCCCTCTAGAATGGACACACCTGCAAGGGCACGTTAGGACTCTGAAGTTAGAAGGATGCAGGTTCAAGTTCTTCTCTGGCCAGATTCGCTATCTAACCTGAGGCAAATCATCTCCCTCTCCGAGCCTCAGTTTCTTCATCTGGAAAATGGGGATAGTAATGTGCACTTAACCAAATGTTTAGTGAGACCACGTGGCTAAAGCACTTGACATACAATCTCACTAAATGCTATAAAGCATGATTGTTGTTACCTTTTTGGACTCTGATGCTTTGGAGTTGCTAAGGCAACAGAGGCTTGGGAAACAACAGCTCTGGGGATTGTATAGTCAGACAACTCCAACTTCAATATCTGCTGACTTGCTGTGAGGCCTTGGGCTAGTTTCTCCACCTCTCTGAGCCCCAGTTCCCTGCTCGCTAACAAGAGATACTTTATACCCCACAGGGGGAGACTGACTATCAGCTCTGGATTCAAACGGAACTGAGTTTGAGTCATACTTACTAGAATGAGTAATCTTGGATGAGGATTTCACCTCTCCGGATCTGTGCTTCCAGCTAGGAACCCTTTCCACACTGAGACAACTTCGGATAGCATTCGTGGGGGTGGGGGAGAGGGTGGAGATTTTAATTTTAACTTATTACTTTTTTAAAGAGCTCTGAACTCTGGAACTTTTTTTGTTTTTAAGGAAAGGTGCAGGTAGGAATGAAGGCAAGTAGGCAGGCAGGAAGAGAGAGGAGGAAGAAGCATTTTATTTTATTTAGTGGTTCATCTTGGTTGTTTCTCCAATCTCGATCTTGAACCAGGGACCTTGGGATGTATGAGGACTGCACCCTGTGTACTAAACTGCTAGGCCACCAGGGCACACCTGGAACATCCTATGTTCTATGGAAACTGGGACACTGGGAGGGAAAACAAGGCATATAAAAAGTGATGGAGAATTCCTGGCAAAGAGCAGATATTCAGCACATCAATTCTGAACAAATAAACACATAGCCCACTGAAGGGTATGGTACCATCATTTTACCACCTCATCACTAGCATTGGGTATTCCCATTTTTGCAAGAGGTGGCTGATTTATGAGATGGTCCATATCATCTCAGGGGTTTGAAATTGCATGTCTTGAATTCTCCGGCTGAGTGGACAAGGAAAGGAAGAAAGGGAAGATCTGGTGTGAGAGACCAAGAAGGAATTCCAGACCAGGCCCCACCTACCTACTGTTGAGGTGGTCCTGGCAGGAGCGCACCTCATCGGAGCTGGGGTGGCCTCCTTCCACCAGCTCCTGGACCGTGTGATTCACGTCCAGCACACGACCCATCAGACTGTTCATCTCCTGGTCCAGACTCTCAAACCTGCGGGAGGAGGAAGACATGCTCAGAGAGGCCTGTATCCAGGGTGCCAGCCCAGTGCTTAGCACTTATGAAACTGCCTTCCACTGGTTCTCCTTCTAACTCTCCAACCCACCCGCCTGGGCTCCTTGGCCAGCACTGCCTTCCACTGACCTGCTGTTTAAAGGTTAGATTCTGGGCTCTGGGCCCTGTGAGCTTGCTCTTACACCCCGCCTGGGCCATCTCACCATCCCCACAGCCTCGGTCCTCACCCCTGATGTCCCACATATCTTAAGTCTGTGGTCAATCTCTGTCGTTTTGAACCTGTCTCCGACCCCAGAGCCTGTACCCCCTTAGGGCTCTTCATACCTACTGGGAATCACAGTGGCTTCGGCATCTCCCCCCAAAGTTCTTCTTCTGGGTCCCCATGTCAGAGACAGCCCTGCCATCCCCTAGGCCAGAGCTCTGAGTTCTGTTCTGGACAACTCCCCTCTCTCCTGCTGCCTGTGCCTCCCCAGTGCCTGTTCACTTGGCCTCCTACCCTCGTCCAGTCTTGTCCCCTCAACCTGGGTCCCCCCACTTAGCTGCCTCTCTGGGCTCCCAGCCACCACCCTCAGCCCCTCTGACCCACCCTTCACAAGGCAGCCCAGGAGATCTTTGTTAAGATGGGCACTGTCCTCTATTATTTAAAACAATGCTCCAGGCTGTGGCCTGGGAAACTGAGCACAGTAAGGGTGGGACACTAGGCCTCTATGTTCCCAGCAATGCCCAGGACCTAGACGGGAGCAGGAGCTCAATTCAGTGCCTGTTGAATGAACTAGTGGATGAACAAACTGCTTGGTGAGACACGCACTCATTTAAGGACTCATTGTTAAGGCAGCCAGCAGACAAATCAATATCTAAGGTGTCACAGGCGCTAAGTGCTATGCAGAGATGGAAGGTGGGGGAAGGTTGAGGGAAGAGAAACTGACAAGGGTCAGAGCTATTCTACTGGCCAGGGAGGTGACGTTTGTGCAGAGGCATTTAGAGTGTGGAGAGAGGGCAGGCTGCAGCCTCCCTGGAGCTCAGGTTAATTTCGGGCCAGGTGACTAAGCCTCAGTGTGATCACAGTAAGTGCTCCGGAAGGCTTGCTGGACGCCCATGCATTTACTCAGCGTTCCACACGTGTTCAGCCTTTCACTGTTCACCACACGCCTGTGAAGTGGGGGTAATATCCTTTCTGTTTTTCTGGACTCCCTGTTCCAGCTGAGCGAGCACGGGAAGTGCTGAACAGCGCTGCCGAGGCAGGGGAGGAAGGGGACCCGGGAGCCCCCCCCCCCCCCCGCCCCCGGCGTGCGCTCGCTCACCGGTGCTGCACCACCTCGACGTCGTCGAGGGAATCGGGCACGTGCATGGCCAGCAGCCACTGCTCCTTCTCGCCGATCCACAGCTCGCAGGCGTGCACCTCGCCGAACATGCGGTAGACAGCGAGCGCATCCCGCAGCCACTGGCGCCGCAGCGCCGCCACCTCGGTCACCTCGGCGAACAACTGCTCCGCCTCCACCACGCGCACCTGCAGCGCCACCACCAGTGGCCCGGCGCCGCTGGCGCCCCCCAAAGTCGCCAGCTGACGCCGCAGGCCGCCCACGGGGCCGCGATGCGCCTCCACTTCCCCGGTGAGCGCGCGGTGCTGGCGCGCCAGGCGGCGGCTGGACGCTTCGTCGTGGCCGAAGTCGCCGGCGGCTGCTAGGCGGTAGGCGTCGCGAAGCCAGTCCAGGAGTCCATCGAGGTCGGCGCCGAACTGGTGCAGCGCCCGAGCCTCCTGCAGCCGCCGTTCGCGCCGCGCCGCTGCCTCCTCCAGCCGCTGCCAGCGCCGCCGCGCACTCGTCGCGCGCTCGGCCAGGCCCGCCAGGTGCACCGTTTCGGCGCCCGGGCCCACGACGCCGCCGGCCGCAGTCAGCTCTTCGCCGCGCCGCAGGGCCTGCTGCAGCAGCGCCCGCCGCCCGCCCAGCTCGCCCTGCAGGATCTTGTGCTGCGCTAGCAGACGCGCGGTGCTGGACAGGTCGTGGGCGCCGCCGGCCGAGCCCGCCGCGCCGCCGCCGCCGCCGCCGCCGCCGCCCGTCGCCTCCAGGAGGCGCTCCTTCTCACGCGCCCAGCTCTCGGCCTCCTCCAGCTCCTGCAGCAGCGCCCACAGGCTCCGCGAGGCCTCCAGATCCGCGCGCCGGCGCGCCGCCTGCTCCTGCAGCTCCGCCAGACAGCCGTGCACGTGGCTCACGCGGTTGCAGATGACCTGCGGGTCGCAGGGCTGGTAGCCTGCGCCAGGAGTAGAGGAGGATCCCTGCTTGCACACGGGCCAGGGGGTGTCCAGGAGCTGGTGATACAGGCTAGTTGCCCAGTCATCGACCCCACCTCAGCAGATGCGTCCCCTTCTCCAGGGAGCCTCCCTGAACCCCGAGTCTGGAGCCTTCTCTGGCTTTTCCAGGACTCTCAACTTCCTGCATCTGGTCCCTGATCACTCTACCTGTGACTCCCTCATCCCAGCCTCATCCCAGGCCCAACCTTCTGCCTATTCTGTTCCCCCCGCCCCTCGACTGGGAGCCCCTTAGGGCAGCCCTGGGGCTGTCATCACACTGACCCCACACGGCCGAGCACAGGGTGGAACCCTCAGCAGTAGCCTCATGAAAATGATGACTAATTGACTGAATGACAGAAAGTGAGTTTCAGAGAATCCTACAACCTGTAATGTGTAAATTGTGTTTCCTTCACACCTGTGCCGAGTGAGACTTCTCTGCTCTTCAGCCATTTCCCGGTTCCCTCTCTTGGCCTCCGCTGTCTTGTCAACTCACCCCAGTGATGCCCTTCAAACCTTCCTCCTCAACCTCGAGTTTGTGAGTAGAGAACTGTAAAATCAGCCTAACAGGGGCAGCCAGCATGTGTTTTATAGAGTGAGGACCCTACCCGTGAGGTAAGGGGAAATATTGTTTTATAAAACCTTAGGGGTGTGTGTGTGTGTGTGTGTGTGTGTGTGTGTGTGTGTGCCTGTGAACTCTGGGTTATGAAGTAAATTAATTTCTTACTGGGTCAAAGCAGCGTAAGTGACTCCGCTCTAAATGGGATGCAGAATTTCTGTCATTCTGACCTGACCAGTCACTGAAATTGACCCAAATACAAAGGCATCCAATTGAATAAGCAACAGTGACTTCCACGTATCCAGCACTTACTCTCACAGAATGTCATTTAATTCTCAAGATCATCCTAGGAGGTCAGTATCCTGACTAGCCCCATTGTATGGATAGAGAAACTGAGGCTCGGGGAGGGAAGTCCCTTGCCCGGGATCAGAGAGCTGTATTCTGGACCACACCCCAGGCAGCACCGCCTCCCATCACCATGACAACGCCTCTCCCACACTAGTCCCTGCTGAGCTGGGGTGGGGATGTCCACCCTGTGGCTTGAAAGGAGACCTCAGCATTTGCTCTGAGAACGTGTCCCTGAAACAGGAGGTAGAGAAACTCTCCCACTATCGTGAAGACCAGAAAGACTCTTCCTTTTCTAACAGTGCTCCAAGATTCCCCAAGGTTGTGGCTCTGGATGAGGGAGTGAGACAGGCCAGCCTCAAAACCCTCTTGTAGGCTCTGTGGCTCAGGTCCTCAGTTTCCTCATCAGAGAAAAAGAAAAATAAAAGCAGCCCTCATGGCTGTCCACCCTTCCAGTTTCACAGGACACCCACTTCAGACAAGGCCGCTCTGTGACCGTGATGGAGGGGGACAAAAATAAGGGCACCTAGGTCATAATCGCTCTGAGCACACACAAAACCAAGTCACCGTGCAAACCACAAAAATGCCACCCACCCTCCCCACCTGGCTAGTGCCAAGGATTGCTGCCTATTCTATTCCTCTCATCCTCTGGATAAAAGGATTAAGGCACAGCCTGGTGGAGTAGCAGTTAGGTCCACTGCCTTCAGCTGAGCGCAGTCCACATACTCCCAAGGACCCGGGTTTGCATCCCAGGACCAGAGGGAACAACTGAGATGAACAACTAAATAAAATAAATAAAAAGCTTCTCTCTCTTCCTGCCTGCCTGCCCCTTTCCTTAAAAAAGAAAAATAATTAAGACATACAATTATCCAATCACCCTACTTCCTGGTCGAATCCAGTCTGCAAGAACACAGCATTCAAGCATCCAAAGTCCTTACACAAGCCCACACCTGGTACTAGTCCCTCATCACAGCCTCCTAGTGAGACTCCCCCTGGCTCCCCCTGCTGTGTGCAGAGATAACAGACCCCTTATAGTTGGCTTGCAGGGGAATCCCCAGTGGTCTCTGGCTGGAGGGCATTACCATCCGAAAATAAGAAACTTATCAGAGCCCATATGGGTGTCGCCTAATAGCACCCAGCCCCTGCTTCTGATAATGTCTCCCAATGTCCTCTTTTTTAGTTCCTATCTTTGGGCCAACCTGACCCCACTCTTGGCCCTGGCTGGGTAGGTCACATAGACATGGCCAATGACGCCTGAACGGGATGAAATCCACAGTGGGCTAATGAAAGCTTTCCTCGGGCCTTTTGACAGAACTAGTGGGGAAGGGACCCTGTCTCCGGCAGTCTGAGCGTCTAGGACGTAAAACGTGGGGATGATTCTAGATGGATGCCACAAGGGGAAGGTCTGCATGACAGGGATACAAACTTAGAAGCTAACGTCAGAGGAGGTGGTGACTTAAAAGCATCATGAACCGTCATCCCTGGATCCAGCCATGTCTGATGCACACTCACCCAGCCCTGAACATTTTAGTGGCGTCAGCCAATACACGCCCCTTTCTTCTGTAAGCCAGTTGAATTGAGTTCCTGTCACTTGCTGCTGGGTTAGCCCTGACATGATAGGACCTGTCCATCCTTTGCTAATATCCACTGAGAGTTGGCTGTGAAGGGTTCAGCCCATGACAAACAAGCACTCGATATGTGTGAACTGTTACTGCAGACTCTCCAGCAGGGAGACCGGCGTGTGCTCCAAGGCACTGGTTCCCTCGTGCTGCCTCTAATGGGGTGAGTCCAGTCAATGCCTGGATGTCTGCAGAGACAGGCGCTCGCTCCTGCCTCTGTTTCCCACGCGTCATTCTCCCTCTGTTAGCACCAGCCCTGAACATCTCTAACCCCCATCCCAACCTGGACTTACCCTGCAGCTGAGAGAAGCGCAGGGCAGCCGCGTTGAGCCCCTCCACCCGCTCACTCTGGGCTGCGATGTCCCCCTCCAGCAGTCCATGCTTCTGCAGCAGGTCCTCCGCCTCCACCAGGTGCTGCCCACACTCCCGTGACAGCAGCTGAGCCTGCGAGAGGTCAGCAGTGAGCCTATTTTTGGAGAGGCCCTCAAGCCACAACCCAGTCCTCCCAGGCCTCCCAGGCCTCCCAGGTCCATGCCAGCCCTCACGCCTCAGTCACCCCTGGTCTCTGTCACCATCTCTCTCCACCTCTGTCTCTCCTGAAAGTTCCATTTTCATCCTTTCATGGTCTGTCTCCCTCTGTCTGCCTCCATATCCCTGTCTTCCAGTGCTCTCTGCCTCCAGCTTTCTCATTTACATTTATCTGTCTCCATTGCTCTCTATTTCCATCTCCCTCTCTGTCACCGTTTCTTCTCTCTCTCTCTCTCTCTCTCTCTCTCTCTCTCTCTCATCATTTTCCTCTGCTTCATCTGTCTCTGTTTGGCCCTTGCTCTCTCACTGTCTTTCTCTCTCTATTTTTCTCTCTTTCTGTTTCTGCCTGTCTCTGTCTCTGTCTCTTCCTTCCGCCCTCTTGCCCCCCTTCCCTCTCTGAAGACACTTCTGGTGTCTCTGCCCCACCCACCAGGCCCACCTTTGGCCCTGGGTCCCCACCTGCATCTCCTCCATCCAGTCCACCATGTACGCCATCTCCTGGAAGACCTTCTGCAGGGCCAGGTTCTGCTCGAGCCGTGTCCGTCGGGCACCCACCAGCCCGGTCAACAGGGCCCACTGGCGCAGGACACTGTCACGCTGGGCTGCCACTCGCCGGGCATCATAGTAGCCTTCCACTGCCAAGGCCTGGGCCAGCTCTGCCACACCCTGCACCCGCTCCTCGTAGGCTGCGATGTCCGCCTCAATGGCTTCATGCTTCTTCATGGCTGCCTCCACGGCTGGCAGCTCATACCCGAAGTTGTCCTGGGGCAGGGCGGCCACGGATTCAGCTGCATTGCCTCAGGGCTCCATTAGTTACCTCAATCCTGTGTGACCCCAGGAACTCCCCCACCTACTCCTGTTACCCTGGGGACCAACCCCCCATCTCCAGTTACCC
>RJWH01010720.1:0-15435 GCA_004363575.1 Solenodon paradoxus
AGTGCAGCTGCAAAATACATCAACTTGTGATAGAGAAAATTGTCATAACAGGCAAATTGGACCAATTGATTTCACAACAATGAGTGGGATTTGAACACGTGCACAGGGTAATTTTAACACCATTATACTTAGTATCAAGGAATTCAGGAGCTGATTAGCCAGGACAAAATAACAAGCCAAACAGAGAGCCAAGGGTTCATCATTACACTGTAGTGCAGGGGTTGGCAGATGACCACATATTGGTGATAGCCTATCACTGTTAGGATAGACACTTATCCCTAAAAAGGGTAGGAAAAAGTACATCTGTGTCATGTATCCTGTATAGGTGATTATTTGCTCTCTGAATATTCTGCACCATCTTAGGGATGGTGGTCGAGGTGAAACATGTCTACAATAGATAGGTTGTAGAGGAAGAAATACATGGGAATGTGAAGTTGGGGGTTCAGAGGTGAGGGCAAGGATGATTGCAAAGTTCCCAAAGACAGTCATCAGATACACAAAAGGAAAATCCAAACACGAGAGACTGCAACTTGATTCATTTGATACTACCTGAAGTAATTCTGAAAATCTTGTTGTATTGTTCCATATGTTGTAGGTTATTTCCACCAACAAATTAATGCTATGGCTGCCTATAACAATAATCATTGCAAAAATAGTTGAACTTCTAAATATATAACTTACACTCAAAAAGTCAATACCCATATATGTGTAAGGTTCCGGCTAAGCATGGAGCTGGATGATTCAAGTAACCAGCCCTGACGCAGTTCTCATGTAGACAAAAAACGTTTATTATCAATGTGCCTGGGTACAGTCAGGATGAGTCCAAAAAGTGAGTCAGTGTTTGTTAGGTGGGCAGGCAGGGTTTATGTGGGAGAGCGAGGGGGCTACTGAGCATAGCCTGGAGTGTTGGGAGAGCCCTTCAAGGTTTCAGTATTTTTTCCATCAAGAGCTTCTTGCATGCACGTATCTTCCTGGAATGTGCTGGTCTCCTTATCTGGCAACATCTGGTCTCCTTCTGTGCAACAGTTTAGCAACTTGAAGGCCTCTGCCCTTGTGAGGCTGCATTTGCAGAGTTTTCTGTTGATTCAGGATAAAAGTTACAAAGAAGGGAGACCACTTCTGTGTGGGGGAGTGTGGTGGGGTTTAATAATATGTGTAATGAACTTTGTTCCCTTCAGGGCGCTGACATGTCTGAATAGGAATTCCTGTCCAAATCTTAGTTTTTCCCCCAAGTGCTTAAATATTAAACATTTTAATAAGAATTTATATTCATGTGTCTAGTGAATATAAATTGAGTAAATGATCATTCTTGACAGTGTATTGGGAGCTAAATTAAAGGAATTATGGTTTACTAAGGAGCAAGAATATAAGCAAATCCAAAAGCAATATAAAAGATTCTGATATTATGAGTGTTATTAAGAAATAAACTCAAAACAAGAATGATGCGGATATTATTATTTTTAATATTTTTATTTCTTTGGTTTGAATTGCGTTCTTTTAAGGATACTAAAATCATCCCTAAATATGGGTCTCCATTTTAATATGAATACTATATGGCATGCATTTGAAGAGATATTAAAAAGCAAGTAAAATCAGAAGGATAAGAAATAAGTAGTCACAAGGAGAAAGACGACTAATAACTAGAGTTGTCTTTAGACTCTGGGCAACGGAGTTGTCCTTTTTGGTTCTGGCATCATTCCAACCACAGGGATATCCCCTTGAGGCCTAGAATTGCTAATAAAGCAGAAAAAATAAATTAGCACAATGAGAATGAGTTATGTATTTATGATATTCAGTTATCCTTCTGATTGAATACTCAACTATAATGCAAAGTATTCAGTAATTTCAAAGGTAAGCATATAAAGCACAGTACAATTGAATTGTTTAAAAATTTAATGTATGAAGACTTCTTATGGTAAAATTGCAGGATATGATTTTTTAAAATGTAGTTTTAATTTTGGTTCTACCGTATTTTTTCTGAACTTTGAGGTTAATGAATTCTTTATGTTAATATTCTCATTTGATTCTTAAATAACCCTACCTCCCTGATGAGAATATAAAATTTGTATTACTATAGCTTGAAAACATAATATTTCCTTATTGTTAACATTGTGGTTAACACTAGTGATGAGCAGAGTCTGGTGTTTTTCATCCGTGTCCCAAAGGTCTTTATTTTATTTTTCGACTCTGTTCTAAATTCACAGTATTGTTCCAATACCCCGAATTTTTCCCAGTTATAACTGATAGCCTGTTCTTCACATTAAACCTTTGATGTCTTTCTGTATTACAAAAATGATAATCAAACTTCACTGCATAAAATAAAATTTCCAGTCAATTCTTAGTAAGAATGAAGATTAAGAAATTCTATGCCTTCAGACACCAGATCATACTCTCCCTGATCTTTCGGCAACATTCACTTCCACTGTCCCACACTCACCCACACTGACCTCACATATATTGACTGACTAAGGGCTTCATTGCCAGCACAACCTCGAAATTCGGACATTTCAAGCACACACACCCGCTGCCCTCTGCCCTGAGTTTCACCCACTGGATGATTTGAAAATTAACTCTCTCTTACACCTTCACCTTCATTTCTTTTATTTGAATGTCAGAATGCATGAATGTTTTTTTTCTTAAGGTAGGATGCAAACATGTTCCCTTTGATTAATTTAATTAAATATACGACTATTGTATAAGTATTTTTAATTCCATGTCCTTTACTCTGATGACTCTGAATGCCTTATGTATGTAGCTATGCCATATACACGCTCCTCATTTCATTCCAACCAAACTTGGTTTATTTGGAGCAATAGCTGAGTAAATATACTGCATATAGTATAGAACATGCTCTCACATAGTTGATAGTGAGAAAAAGAACAGATGCAGAAGAAAAGGTGTTCAGAAGTTGCCAGAGGAATGTTTTCCATATTCCATAATTGGAAATATTAGGTTGTGAGACTATAATTTGTAAGAACCAAGGAGTAGAATAAACAACCAAAGAAAATAATCAGAGTGCAGCATATATCATACATGTACGCAAAGGCATTCACTGTTATTTTTTTCAGTCATGTGTTTTGCATATGTGTATATTTATGAGTGTGTGTGCGCACGCATGGTGAACACAATTTAAAAGATAGTTCTTATCTGGGACACAGTCAAAACAGTCTGAAATTCACTGTGCTAAAATAAACAATTCATTTTAAAATATGCACAGTGCCTGTTAATGAGGGAAAGGCAACACAAATAAAGATGCAGAAGAATAGCCAGGTGCAAAGAGAACAGGTGTTAGTGCATCTCTGAAGTATCGGAGAGTTTGGGTTGAGACATTTTATGACAAATCCTGGGTTCATCCTAACTCTGGTTCTGATGCTTGCCATGCTGCAAAATCTCCCCAGATATACTCCAAAATTCTACAATATATTTCGACAATCTAAACTAACCAATCTCTTCATATGAATTATTCTAGAAGACAAGGTGTCATGCCTGCATTTATATCACTATATGTATTCCATTAGAATATCAGATGTACAATCGCAGGTAGCGTATTTATTTTGTTCACTGCTTTAATGATTTTTTTAATTTTAAAAACCTAAGTAAAAGATAATTCATAAGATAAAAATGGCAGAGAAACACCAGTATAGAACACATTAAAATATAATTATTAAATATAATTAATAAAAATCCAAGACTAAAGTTGGAAATAAATTATGTAACTGAAGAATGATTTTTACATCAATAGGAGTCCCTTAAATAAGAGTAAATAGGCAATGATTTGTAAATAAAAATGTGAAAATAAAATACATAAAATTTGGTGGAGCCAATAATATTAAATGATGAAATTCCTCCCTAAATAATCATATGGATCAGATACGCCTGTGAAAAAAGATGGAGGTGATTATTGGAAAATGTAGAAGAATGTCCTTTGGAAGATCTTACAGAACTCCTCTTTTTAAACAAATCTAAATAGAAATCCATAATGGTAGCAATAAGACAAGCTATGTGTTAACAACCCAGTACATAACAAGGAGAGTAATGACAAAAAGGTTGCAGAGAAAAGTTATCATTCAAAAAGTAATTGATAGGGGAAGACAGAATATGACCTACTGATGGAACTGACCGCAGAAAATGGGTAAATTTTCCTAAATTTTCCCCTCTCTTCTGTATCTAAAAAATAACTCAATGTAAATAAAATAATGAATTGATAACACCAATTTTTAATTAATTAAGATAGGAAAGGTAAATTATTGTTAAGATAAGGTCATCCAATTTATTTTCAATATTTTCAATCTCATTTTCTAAAATATTTACTATTTTATTAAAAATCATTCATTTCATTTATATCTCCCCAGTACTCTATCAATTTTCCTTTCATTATTAAATAGGCATTATTTGTATCATTAATATATATATACAAACACATACTTAAGTGTATTTTTCTTGTGCATGTATTAGAATAAATGTAATGTAAAATTAAAAACATATGCAGATTCTTTTCACACCTATTAACAAGTTCTTCAATCCAACAAAATGTTTTAACACATTTTGTTGATACCTCACAATATCCTTTTGATTTAGATTTGTTTTCTCACATTACAGCATAATGAGGCGACAGATATTTGGGAAGGTTAAACTTTGTTAAAATTGTATAAAAATGTTTTTGAAGCTTTTGTGTACTACACTGAAATTTGTGTGGTGTGTTAATTAAGCAAATTTCATATTTTTATTTATGTACAGGAATTTCAAGTCATAAGTTAATAAATTATTTAAAAGAAAAAAAATCTTATGATGCACAACACAAGGAAGGATCTATATAGCACAGCTAGGTGAGTCACAAGCGACAAGTGACTTCCAACTGGATAGAGTGGAAAGTGTTGTATGTAAGCACAAAATAGTGTGATTACATTAAGCTTTTCATACTATAAATTCACCTTTTATCAAATAGAAGATGAGCACACTTTCACTAATAAAGTAAAATGGCATAAATTAGTTCAAGACAGATTCCCAGAACTTCAAAGATGATCTATAGATCTTCAGTGTAGAGACATATCACTGACTATAGATGCACAAGTATCTGAACAGATCAGAAAATTTTTTTACCATATAATCCTATTCAATAACTAAGACGGTATAATAAACTCTTCAATAAAGATCACTCATTATGCATCTAGCTTATAATTAATCTAAATTGTTTTGAGGTTAATTATAACAATCAGATGCTTCTAATTTTTGGAATATAGTTTAATATTGAAGACAATATTCATAACTGCTTCGTTATTCAAATTTATTTCAGATAACTCTATTATCAAGTAAATATATTGAGGTTCATTTACAGGAAGCTAGAAGGCATTTAAGGGCAAGCATGTTTGGGCAGAAAAACAGGGAACGCTATATTGTTTTCTGTTTTCCTATTTGGAATCAGGATCAGCAACAGAAAACTGAGTATGCTTGTCTTTTCCTTGACCAGCAGATGATGCTATACTGTTATTTTGTTTTATTTCTATTATCCTTGCTGGCTTCCCCTTGAAATATCCCTGGTTTGTTAGTAGGGTTGGGGGACTATGTGGAGGAAGGGTGCAGGTTTCCACACTGTTGTCATAGATGCATAGAAGGGGCTAGCTTCAGTGGATGGCATCACAGTAAACCCTATCTCTGGATTATCGGATCTGAGACTTGTCTATCTAATATGGGTGTACTTCATGTGAACACTGGATCCAAGGGGTAGAAGAGGGATAGTAAAGTCCAAAATGCTTTCTCTATTGTCCTCTTTGAAGACTCCCCAGTGTGCACCATCTCAGCTTCTCTACTTTAAACTTCATGTGATCAAGGGTCTTGCATACCTAACTATCTCTGGTCTTCAAGTCCAGGGCCCATGGTAGTATGGGAAACCCTCGAGTTTCAGCTCACCCAGGTCACCTTCACTGTAGCCACTGTAGCCATTGGTGTAATATTTTACACAATGTATGGATAGGTAGACTTGCCATCCCTCCAATGAATTCATTGTTGCTGTTTAGGGTGCAAGAGGTGCTATAACCTCAAACTCAGCTTTGATAGTCCCTCCTTGATGATACTTTTTGGGACAGTTTTTAGTTATGTCTCTTAGGAACAAAACAGAGACATCCTTTGATCCTGTCAAGATATTCTAATATATTTTATGACAATATTTCATAATGAAGTAGTTGACAGCTCCTAACATAAGAATGAAATTTCTTATTGTTTTGAGAAATGTGTCATGAAATCCATGTCCTTATGTATTGCCCACATTTTATAACAAGAGAGTTAAGTTCTTCTATCCCTTTTGGTTTGTGAGAAGTAGAATAATTTTCTGTAGCTCTTGGGGGATTTGTGTCCACAAAAATGAATATTTTGAAGATTCAAAGGACCAAATACAGATAACCTTTAAATTTTAGATAATGGAGAACATTTAAATCTGTTTTTTTTAATAATATTCTGGGAGGTTAAATCCTTTGAAGCCATCAGAGGACATTATGAAAGACTACTGCAATGAACTGGATTCACTAGATTGTAACCTGGTCCACTATTAACACAGAATCTCCAGGAAACATTTTCATTCTCCCCAGACCAGTATTCCACAAGGAAATGATGTGCTTAGAGGTGAGAGTAATAGGAGGAAACTTTTGCTAATTATCAGATTCAGGGAGCTATAAATACCTCAAATCGCAGTATTTTAACTGTATAATTTCAAAAATGTTATTTTTGACTATTATTTCTGCTTTCATTTAATTATGCTACATAGAGCAGAGCTAGGAGAATATTTTGTTGTCAATTCCATCAGAATGTACTATATTAATTTTTAAAGGAAAGGTATGAGAGAGGATAAGTAGAGAGGCAGACAGGAAGAGAAATAAAGAAGATATATTTATTTTATCTAGTCATTCATTTGGATTTTTATTCCCCATTTCCAGCACCTAGTCTTGAATTTGGATCCTTGGAATGTGTGTCGTCTACGTCCAGTGACATTATCTTCCAAGCCACCATGGCATGCAGTCCCTAATTAACTTTAGAATGAAAAGATTCGTGGGCATCCTAACAGCCAATATGCACCTTATTATGTACTGTGTCATCATTGCATGTCTTTTTTTTTGCTACCATTCTGTCTTTATGGTTAGATTGCTTAAAAATAAGACCGTTCTATCATCTGGTGGAATTTACTTTAACTAACGGTCTTCAGTGTTGTGCATAGTGGTCACATTCATGCTGAAACCGTTTTTCTGCAGTCTCCAGAAAAAAGACAAAAAGGGGCCTCTGAGAAGATTCTTTGAAATTGTCTCCATTAGGCACATTGTGTTAGCCCTGAAGAAGTGTCCATGACTCCATCAGAAACTCAGAGTCAAAGTTCATATTCTGTAATCAGATCTAGAAATAGTATTTAATTATTTTATGATTGTCCTAGAATATATTTTAATGAATATGTATAACCAAATTTACTTTAGAAGCAGATATATAATTTACATCTATTTAACTATAACTTTTCTTTGTATTTTCCATATAAACCATTATCAATTATCTGTCCTGTGTAATATATAACATTTTCCTTTTGTTCATCTTACATTCCTAATTAGTCTTCATGAAAATATTTGAAATTCAACCTTTCAGTCAGCTAATTATGTTTATTTAAAATAATGTCACAGATGACATGTATCATCCCAAGTAGTATTTTCCATAAAGAATAAACATTTGTGTGTTAATTGTAAGTGAAAACCTATGGTTTAAATAAAATCACTTACCTAATCATGTGTCAAAGGAAATGTAAAACTATCCTGTTCACTTCGAACTAATTATTCTTTTTAAGTTGCTATTTTATGTACCTGACAATGTAACTTCATAATTTCTTGCTTTATCTTCAGCTTATATACAGGGATACATGCTCTTAGCTGCACTTCTGGAAACTGACCTGAATAGTGCTACTCAGGGAGATACCCAGGATTTCACCTCAACCACACTGTGCTGTGACTACTCTAGGCCATTTGTTATTTTGTGATTGACACACAAAGTAACACCCTCAAGACCTAAAAAATAAGACTTACCACCCACGAGTCATGCCCAAGGGTCATGCAGGGAGGTTACTGATGGAAAATGTTTTGGAATGCTTCCAGAATAGATTTTCTCTTCCTTACAATTTTGAGTAGTCACTTGCATTCTCATTCATTTAATTGTTCTATTTCTATGTCTTCCTTGTCCTTATGGTTTTCATAATTACTTCTATTTAAAAACATACATCACAATATTATGTATGTTTAAGTTGTTCATCACTGGAAATCAACATTCATTTAGAATACATTAAGTACATTATCAACATTTTAGTTCTTCCTTAACCATGAAATGTATGCCCTCAATGCAATGTGCCCACTGTTCCTTAATCTTTCTTTCCTGCTACCATTAATTTACTTTTTTTAACCAAAAGTTTATTTTTGTAATTATGTCTATTGGTATTCTTTTTTTTCTCTTTATGCCATATGTAAATGTCTGCCTTATTCCACTCAGCATAATTCCTGCCAGTTACATCCATTGCTAAACAATCAGTGTTACATCTTTTTAAAGCTGAGTTTTTTATTCCATTGTGAATATATACTGCATCTTCTTAATTCACTCATCTGTGAACTCTGAAAAGAATGTGTTACCTAATGTTTTTCATGAAATACTCTATAGATATCTGCTGTCCATCACATATAATCTATTGATAAAGTTTTCTTGCTGCTTTTCTCTCTAGATGATCAATACGTTATGGTGAGAGTGATGTTAAAGTCCTTGAATGTTATTGTTGGGTTTTCAGTGTCTCTCATTTGATTTGATATTTGCTTAAAGCATTTGTGTGTTCCTATTCTGTGTTCATAGTTATAAGTACTTTCAAGGTCTTTATGTTGTATTGCTTCATTTATCATTATAAAATGACCGTCTTTGTGTTTTGTTATCTGTTTTAGCCAGAAGTCTATTTTTTAATTCAGTCTATGATTGTTTCTATAACTTAAGTGATTCTTTGAAAACAGCATAGTTGTCTTTTTGTTTTTAATTCATTATGCAATTTGGGCCTTCCGATTGTGAAATTCAGTCAATTTACATACAGGGTTATGAATGCTATATGAAGGTTTGCTACTGCCATTTTGACTTTTGTGTTCTGGTTTTGCCTATATATTGAATACTTTATTTATTTGCAATTTTTTTAGTTGTAAGTGCATATTTGAGCATTTTATAAGTGAGGTCCTCCGATTGCAAATTTGTTCAGCCTTTATTGTCAGGTAAAACCTTTATTTGTCTTTCATATCAGAGAGAGAGCTTTGCTGTGTTCTTGGCTGATAGTTACCATCTTGGAGTATTTTGATTATATATGGTCATTGTTTCTGACCTGTAGAATTTTTGTTGAGAAGACTAATGATAGCCTGATGGGAGTACATTTATATATTAGCTGTTCTGTTCCATGACCTCAAATAATATTATTTGTGTTGGATTGTTGGTAACATCACCATTATATATCATTGCATTTGCATGTACATGAGTGCAGTTGGCTTCATTAATTTGCATATTCATTTCCTTCCCCAGGTTTGAGAAATTTTCAGTTATTCATTATAATGTGTTCTCTGCTGTCTTCTCTCACTGATCACCTTCTGTGATGCAAATTATTCTTATTTTACCTTTCTTTATAGGGTCAAATATCTCCTGAAGTGTTTCTTCATATTTTTTACATTTAGTTTTTCTCTCTTCTTTAACTTGGTTGATTCTACATTATTATTCCCCAGGTGTCTGATCCATTTCTTTATGTGCTCAACTTTCATTCCATAGTTTTCTATACTACTCTTCATCTCATTAATTGCATTTTTACCAATTGGAACTGTGTTAGTTTCTGTACTTAAAACTCAATTTATTTTCCCGACTTTGCTTCTATCAGTATCTTAATTCAAATATTGCAAAATGACTCTTTAAAACAGAACCCAGAATTCATCAAGAAAAGGTATGAAGTAGGAGATTTACTTCAATTTCTAGGGAATGTTTTCAATAAGAACTATAACTTTCATGAGCACATATTGAGGAGCAAGGAACATTGCTTTTACATGGACCTGGTAGGGTCCATTTCGCTATTCAATAGGACTCACACAAACTCTCATCACTACCCTATCAGGATAGCTTCATCTTTTTTAATTGAACACTTAAACTAGCATCACATTTAGTTCTTTAGCATAGGCCACATCCATTAGTAGCAAACATATCTCTATGCTGTCTTGGGTCTCAATACCACTTGTTGGTTTGTCATCACTATTCAAATGTCATCTTATTTTCAGGTTATGACAAATGAATCATGAAGAACAGGAATGTTCTATTTTTTCTCTGCATTGTACTGTTTTTCATTTCTTCTACCATTTGAAATATATTATTCTTAATTATTTACTCACATATTATTTTTCCATCATTGAATTCAGGGATTGTGATATTCAACAATCTATACTCATTGCATAGAAAGTGCCTGAATTCTGCTCAGCATTCAACATATTTCTTATATGCATAAAGAATTTATCATTGAATTTGGTAAAACACACTAACTCTCTAGTGGTGTGTATGGTGTATAATGCCCATACTGAGAAATGAGTTTGACATCTCAAAATGAGTATAGTTTTTCAAACAAAATAAATAATAAAATTATTATGTTAAATAATTGCAAAGAACAGTCCTGCTTTCAGAAGTGACTTTGGACAAAATCATTTCAGAAGGAGTAAAAGGAATTTCCAAATAGGAACTGATCCTGAGATTATAGTACATTTAGTTTCAAATATAAAAATAGTAACTTTTCACATTTATGAGCAATGCAGATTTATGTAACTATTAGTCATGTTATTTCTCTTTCCTAGAATTCCACACCAGTGCAGGAAATCAGGTAATTTCAGAATTTATTCTTCTGGTATTTTCAAGGACAGCAATTTTACAATCCTAAATATTTGAGTTTTTTCCTTTCCATGATCGTCATTTTGGGGTAAGTGCTCATCATCCTTGCCATCATCAGATCTGACTCCACTCCCACATACCCTTGTGCTTCTTCCTCTCCAAATGTCATTCGTAGACATCTGTTCAATAGCCACAGTCCTTAAGATGCTCCAGAAAATCTAGATGTAGAGCAAAGTCATAACCTATGCAGGCTGCAGCAGAGGATGTAATTTTTTATGCCTTTGCAGATGTGGTTTTTATACCCTTTCTCCTGATTATTATGGCCTATGAGATTTTTTATTATCCATCACCCCTGGAATGCATTGTTATTATGAACTCAGTGTTTCTTTTGTCCTGGGTCATGAGTGACCTGAGTGTCATGTTACAAAGCTTATGGCTCTGCAACTGTCCTTCAGTAGAGAATTAGATATTCTTTACTTTTGTGAACTCAATCACTTGGATAAACTTTCTCGTTCAGAAACCTTTCTTAAGAATATGATTATATATTTTAGAACTGGATTGCTGGGTACTGATTCCTTGTCTGAAATCCTTTACTCTTACTTGCTTATACTTATGCAAAGTATAAAACATGTTCTATCTGTGAGTACCATCTCTCAGTTGCCTACTAATTTTTATTGTTCAGGATTAGGGTACACCTTCATATTCCTGGTATCCATGACTCAGACACAAGTTTTAAAGCTGCAATGTTGTACATGGTTTACACATGCTTCAGAACTATGCAAAAACCATCCACAGTCTCAGGAACAGAGACGCAAAGAAGCCTCTGCAAACACAGTTAAGAGGGAAAAGTGTGATGTGAAAATAACTTCTCTCATTCAGGAGGATGCCTTTTTGCTTTTATTAGAATTTTGCTGCGGAGAAACTTTTTAGCTTGATGAAATACTGTTTGTTTATTTCGGATTTTGAATTCTTGTTAATAGAGTTGAATTCCCAAAGACATCCCTTAGGTCAATGTCCTGTTATGTTTAACCTGTTTACTCATATATATGTTATGATGTCTGGCCTTATATCTTCATCTTTAACCCATTTTGAATTTTTTTTGTGTATGGTTTTAGTGATCAAGTTTCAACCTCTTGCATGTGACTGTACAGTTACCCAAATCATTGAAGGGACTATCATTGCCCCATTGTAAGCTTTTGGCTCCTTTTTCAAAAATTCACTCTCCATATGTGTGAATTTTATCAGACTATTTTCCATTGTTCTGTATTTTTGTTTTTATTCTAATACCATGACTTGATTATTATTGTATTGTAATAGAATTTGAAGTCAGCGTGCATGATGCCTCCATTTTTTCACTCACAATTATTTTTGTTACCCTAGGTCTCTTGAGTTCCATATAATTTTCATGATTTTTTCTTGATCTGGAAGAATGTCTTTGGAATTTTGATGGGGATAATATTAAATATGTAGATTTCTTTGTTTCATGCCCATTTTAACTATGGTAATTCTTTCAACAATGAGTATATAATATTTTTCAGCATCTTTGCATCATCTATTTGTTTTTAACAAATTTAGTTTTCTGAAGATAGGTCTTCCATGTCTTCAAGTTTATTCCAAGATCTCATTATTTTTTATGTAATTGCAAATGAATTACTTTTCTGAGTTTTTCTGCAATTTTGTTACTTTCATGTAGAAATCCAACAAATTATTGAATATTAGCTTTGTAGACTCAATTATATTTATTATTTCTAGTAGTTTTTAATTGCGTCTTTGGTGTTCTCTATATTATCAAGCTTTCTGAAAATAGTGATAGTTTCACCTCTTCCTTTCCAATATGAATGTTTTATTTTTTTATCCTCTGATTGTGCTGGCCAGAACTTAAAACACTGTATTAAATAGTAGTGGTGAGAATGGACAGCCTTTTCTTGTTCCTGGTCTTAGAAGAAAAGCCTTCAATGTTTCTCCATTGAATATGATGCTGACTATAGGTTTGCCATATATAGGCATTGTTATGCTGAATTGCATTTTATCTATAACCATTTTGAAGGTGTTTAACATAAATGTGAAATGTATCTTTTCCAAAGCTTTCTCTGCTCCTATTGAGATGACCATGTGTTTGCTTTTCTTTTTAGATAGTGTTCAATTAAAATAGTTTGTGGAATTTGGTTTGCTAGTATTTGGGTGAGTATTTTTTCATCTATATCCGTTGGTAAGATGAGTCTGTGTTTTTTGGTTTTTTAATTAGTTTTGGCATCAGAGTAATGTTGGCATCCTATAAACTACATGAAATTTTGCCATCTTAATTTTAATAAGAATTGCTGTTGGTTACTTGCATATTTGATAGTTTCCTGTCCAAGACTTTTGCTTTTGGGAGATTTTAAATTGTTTCAATTTTTCATTTATCCATAGTTTAGGAATTTTGCATGTTTTCAAGAATGTCTATTTCCTTTAATTTATTCAACTTATTTTTGTACAGTTGTACATAGTATTCTCTTATGATTCTCCATATTTCTGTTTTCATTGTTCCTCTTTCATTTAAGACTTTATTTGTATTTTATCTCGTCTTTTTGGTGAGTCTGGTTAGTGGACTATATTTTATTCTTTATAAATCAATTCCTGGCTTCACTGAATTTTGAATACCCTTTTTATATCCATTTTATTGATATCGAATCTAGGTTTTTATATTTCCTTCTTTCTACTGTATTGTGGTTTCCTTTTTTCTTCTTTTTATTGTTTCCATAGTTAAAGGTTTAGGGATTTTATTTATATTTTTATTTCCTAAGGTAGGATTGCATTACTTCAAATTTCTCACTTATTACAGATTTTTCTGCATCCCATAAATTCTTATGCATTATATCTTCTTTCGTATTTGACATCAGGTACTTTTAAATTTCATCTTTGATTTTCTCTTTTACAAAATAGCTGCTCAATAACATTTTGTTTATTTTTCTACATTTTTGTATTTTTATTGCCTTCATCTTTGCTTGCCATCTAATTGTATGCTATTGTGATACTAAGAGATGTCACATCTGATTTGAATTTTTGGAAATTTATTGAGAATTGATTTTATTCCAATATATTGTCTATCCTTGAGAAAGTCTTGAGAACTTGAAATTAATGTGTAGCCTAATGTTTTAGGGTGAATTCTCTCTCTCCATATATATATGGAGATATACATATTTCCTAATTTGTTGTTTATAGGTCAAATTTATTTATTGATTTTTTCTGTCAGGGCATTCACTATTTTACTGAGAGTGAAGTGTTTAAGTCTCTTACTATTGTTTTATCACTGTCAATGTCTCTCTTTAGAGATCTTAATATTTGCTTGATATATTTTGATGTTCCTTTATTGGGTGCATATATATTAATAATTTTATATCTTTATATTGAATTTATCCTTTTATCATTCTATAATGACCATCTTTGTCTTGTGTCAACTTTTTTTGGGTTGTATCTTGCAGAACCCTGAGATCAGGCTGTCCCAGTTTCTGCTTCTGAAGCCTAACTAATAAGCCATACTTACTTAAAACTCCTGCTACTGACAAACTGAAAGGTGGAGTCAAACACTTCTTCCCAAGCCAAGCTGCTTTTCTCACACTTTCTTCCTTTTAAATCTATCAGAGGGGTCAACACGGAAGGCAGGTATTCAAAAGTATAATCCTAATTGACCTTTCTGTGGAATGATTTATTTCTAAGTCTTCCCTTTGCAGGAAAATTTTACCCCAATCATTATAGGACCTGTTTGTTCCTATGATGGCTGCAGACATTTGATAACTTTGACTCCTTAATCTCAGTTGCCCTGAACATGTCTAAAGGAAAGAAAGTAGTAAAATAAATTGTGTTACCTGTTTCACTACAGTGACCAAAACTGAGTTCCTAAACTATTGGGGGAAATCAGACCTCATAATCATTTTTTTCTTACATGCCAGGTTATAGTCTACCAAATGGAGGGTAGGAGCATATATCAAAAGGGGTACCACTTACTCAATATTAAAAGCTAAGATGTACACCCTGGTACCCCTACTGTAGTAGAGGGTCATCTTATGCAGGAAGAGTGGAAGTCAGAGTTCACAAGTGTCTGAATCCTCTGGTTCCTGTTTTAAAAGCCCAGGGAAAGACTCCTAATTCTAGAGATATCCAACTGAATAAATATCTTGGTCCTGCAGTATTCTGTGGGGACCTTGTTATATATACATCATTAGGTTCTATTGGCAGGTAACTTTTCTAACTTGCAATGGTAGAGATGGGGGGATTTTGGCACAGCAACTCTCTAACCTAAGACCCTCTTGGGAATAACTCAATTCTTGCATGAATGCCATGAGAACCCCAAATTAGGTAATAGACCTCATGATAATGAAGTCCACATTACTCTCCTTTATAGGTTGGAACCATGGGAAACACCCAATTTGTTCCTACCCTACCTAGCAATTAGGAATCAAAGTTTGTTATATAATCAATTTGTATTTTTCTACTGTGACTACACCTTACTCTTAACTGAGGCTTAAATGCAAAATAGAAAGAAACCTGGTGCCAAAGGTACAA
>RJWH01010721.1:0-15428 GCA_004363575.1 Solenodon paradoxus
CAGGACTCCACTTTTCTTATGGGGAGCTTTCCCTGTGGGAGAAGCTGGGGGCTTTGAACTCGACCATCCTGACGCTGACTCTGAATAATGTGGGAAGATGACAGACCTCCCTGAGCCTCCATTAAATCATGTGCAGATGGGGAGACAATCATCACCCCAAGGGGATTGTGACAGTTGATGAGACAATAGGTGTGGGCATGCGGTGCCATTAGACAATCACATCCTGGGCTTGTCAGCCTGCTGCTCTGGGTGCCTTCACACTCACCTGCACACACACCCGTGCACACACTCAGAATGACCCCCCTCTGCACCCCACTAGTGCTGGTGGGTCAGTGCCTGCATCCTCTGGTGTCAGGTGCATGCACACCTGTTTTAGAGGGGAGCCTTTTAAGGGCAGAGGTTGGGCCTTTTATTATTCACTCACTCATTCATTCAACAGACATTTATTAAGTGCTTCTTGTGTGCTGGGTACAGTGCTGGGCAATGAGGGGAAAATGGAAAAGAGGACAAGACTAGTCCTAGGTCCTTACAAGGGGAAGAGACTAAAACAAGAACATGTTCAAGTTGACACAATGATTACAAGAGATAAAGGCAATGAAGAAAATGAGCAAGGTCCACGGGGAAGACTGGGGGTCTATTCACAGAGGGTGGTCTGGGAATCTCCTGAGCGGGGAGGCCTAGCCTGAGAACTGGAAGATGAAGAGGAGGTGATTGTGTGAAAAGTGAAGCAGCCAGGAGCATTCCAGGCAGGAACAGCAAGCGCAAAGGCCCTGGGGTAGGAAAGAGTTTGGTTTGTTCTGTGAACCAAAGGAAGTACCCTGGGTCGGGGGTGTCAGCCAGGGGAAGAAGCACCTTAGTGAGGCTTGGGAAAGAGCCCCTGGGAACGCACGGCCCTGGAGTCTGGAGGTCGGCTTTATGCCACCACCAACATCTCTGCAGGGCTTGAAGCGTGCAGGTAGCCCTGTCCACTGACATGTTTAGAAAATCACTTTTGCTAACTGTGGAAAACGCATTTGAGGGAGACAAGAACAGAAGCAGGGAGCCCCAGGGTGATGCCGTCACGGGTGACAGTGGGGGACGAACGGATGGTGATCTGGGTCCTGGGTATGGCAATGGTTCTGGAGAGGAGATGGGTTCTGGAAACTTCTGAGCAAGACTTGCTGACATCAGTTGGGTAAGGATGGGACCAGTACCTACACCTTGGCTTCTTGTTTGAGCAGCGGGGTGCCCCATTCAGAGCCAAGGAAGACTGATAGAACAGGTTGAAAACAAAAAAAAAAACCAAACCCAAAACATCGAGAACCTGAGTTGGGCAGATAAGTGGGGTGGGGGGTCTGAGCTTCCCCGGGGAGGCAGGGCCTGGCCTCAGGGTCTGGGTGGAGCTGGAGGCCAGGCTGCGGTGGACACTCACCTGTCTGACCTCCTCCACGGACGTGGGCTGGAAATATCTCTCTGGACAGCAGCCATACGTCTTCGCCCAGTTTTGGAACTTGACCCCTTTGTACCCATGGACCTGTGACAGAAAACCCCAGGTCACAGTGGATCGTGCTGTGAGCTGCACTGACCCCACTCACCCAGCTGTCTCCCCAGGGAGGTGGGCGGCTGGTGGGACTTCTTCCCCAGTGTCCCGTGGAGGTGAATGGGCGGGGGAAGCGACCTGGAGGTCCCGGGTGCAGCAACAGGACAGGGGGGCCTTCCTGTTACCATCTCCCTGACCCCTCACGGAAAACGTCCCAGGTTAGGACAGGAGAGCTACGAAGTCGGGGTGGAGCCCGAGGAGGCGCTGGTCAGGGCACCCAGAGGTGCATCCTAGCTGCAGGGAGCGCTTCGGGAAGGGGCTGCCCGAGCTGGCCTGCGTTGCCAGGAAGGACTTGGAATTGGCCTTCAGAAAGGGGCACATCTGGAAAGTTCCACGCCAGGGAGGCCTGGGGGTAAGACTCCCACTGCTGGACACCTGCGGGGAGGGGACCCTTCACCACAATGCCGCTTCATACGTAGTCTTTCCATTTCCCGGAGCAGAAACGGAGCCTCAGAAAAGGCAAAGCAACTTCCCTGAGCTCGCGCAGCAACCGAGTGCGGACACTGGCATTTGCCCAGGTATTCCTCTCCGGCCTCCTCGACTCCAGGCCCAGAGCCTCAGTCCAGTCAAGGGGGTGCCAGGCCTTCTCCTGGACCCAGATTGACCTAGGTTTTCCTGCCCCTCCTCCACCGGGTCAGGGGCCCAGCCGGACGTGGCAGGGCCGATGGCTGTGCCTTGTGTCCCTACCATGGCTGCAGTGGCGGGTCAGTCCTCGGTGGCCTTGAGCTTCCTCTGGGAACAGGGTACCGGGCGGTGGTGAGCAGTGCAGCTGAGGGTGCCAAGCAGGCTGTGCGGCGACCGAGGTGGGTGACCCAGCGCTGGGGCTGGCTTGCAAGTACGGCATACCTGGGGCTTCGGGGTCACGAAGGGGGACAAAGTTTCCACAGGCTCCACCCAGACAAACAGCAGCTCAGACCTGCCCCCAGCCCCCAGCCCCTCTGGGCTGCCCGAGGAAGGGCGGGGTTTCAGGGACGCTGCTGTCCCTGGAGCTGCCTGACCTCAGACCAACTCTGGGGATTCTGGAGCTACAGGACCCCCAGCTTCAAACTGGGGCCTCACTACCACAGGCCAGGGGGGCTCTGCGGGGTGTTAATGTTGGAGCCCCCGCCCCGGCGGCCGGCTGGCAGGAGGGGACGTGCAGCGCACCCGAGCTGCTAAACTCCTGCCCTCGTGTTGGTTCATTCGCTGTCCGGGGAGGAATTCTCCAAGCTGCGCCCCAGCGGTGGCTGTCACACAAGGACTAGGACACACAGGGCCGCCAGGCCTTCTAGCAGAGATCTTCCCTCCCCCGATGAGGGCCGGCGGGGAGGAAGCTAATCTTCTTCTACCCTTCCAGGTCCCTCAGTCTGGAAGAGAAGTCAGCACAAGACAGAGCAGCAAGAGAAAGCAGTCATGTCCGTTATCTGCACACGGAGGCCCGTACACAGAAGAATGAAACCTCCCATCGGGTATTTGCGGAGACATCAGTCTCTAAAAACTAGACCTAGCCTGGGATGAGGGCTATAGGCCTGTCACCGCCAGCCACCGGCCACCCCAGGTGACTTGCCCCCAGGTGACTTGCGGTAGGATAGAAAACTAGACAAGACCCATCTCTTTCAACTCAAAATAATCAGCAGGCCACTTGGCACATCCTGACAGCCCCTGGTTCTCATCTTTCCAGGGAGCCTCCGTGGACCTCTGCCTCCCCCTCAGTACCTTGGGGACACTGTCTCCTAATTCTCCGGATCAATATAGAGTTAGAGCAAATGTACAGGGAGCCCCAGAAAGAGGTGCGTGAAGTGGCACAGGCTCCCTGGCTGCCCCAGCCGCCAGCACGGGGGTGGGGGGACCTGGGGTGCTGTCCGTGGCGCCATCCTTTAGCCCAGTGCCGGACACACTGGTGCCACCAACACAGACAAGTCACCGAGCACCTTGGCCGATCAGATCTTTCCAAGCTGAGCAGGCCTAGAGGGAGCTTTCAGCAATAGCTCTGGAGTCCAGAAGGAAATGCGTTTCGGTTAGAGCCACACGCGGCAATTCAGGATTTCCAGTACAGGAGAGCAGAATTAGCCACCCTAAATATGTCTCTTTGGCAGAAGGGTGACTTGGAATTGGTTTGAAATAAAACACCCCATCCCCCTTCCCCCAGGCCTGGAACCCGGTTCTTGGACTTTGCATGGCCTGCGTGTCCCTGAGCCACAGCGGGGCGGCCTGCATCGGGTATTTCTAAGGACAGGAGACAAAAAAACTCAGAAAATGGGGGCTTTTCTTTTCTTTTTTTTTAAGAGGAAGGAAGCAGGCAGGAATGAAGGCAAAGAGGCAGGGAGGAGAGAGAGAAGGAAGAAACATTTTTTATTCATTTAGTTCTTCAATTTCAGCTGTTCCCTCCCGGCCCAGGTCACGAACCCAGGCCCCTGGGCTGTGTTCCTAGGCTGGCCCTCACTGCAGACTTAATGCTTGAGGTGGCACGTGAGATGTGGACCTGCAATGGAAAGGCTCCATCTGCCAGGGCGTCCCCAGTGAGAATGGGTTTGACATCTTAACAAGGAGAAGCCGGTCTTAGATCTGCCCAAGTCACACGCTGGTCACTATGCCTGGTGACCTCCCAAAACTCATCCTAAGTCACCCATCCTCCTGCCTCCTTTGTCTTTAGCTGAATTTATTGAAGGAGGTGACTTAAATCATTTGGGGTGATGCTCAATTTCACTGGGCTCTCCTATGTCTACAGAAGTTGTACATTATTAAACTTTGTTTTTCCTCTCTTGTCCATCTAACTGATGATGTCCATTTGATTATTTGCCTGCTTAGAGGCACCCGCAGGGGAAGGTGGGATGTCCCCTCTCCCCCACCCCGCCAAGTTGCCATGTGTGTGTGTGAGTGTGTGTGTGTGTGTCTATGGGTGTGAGTGACATTCTCAGCCACAATGTCTGTGTGGTGAGGGGGGTGGCGGCCACGAGCTCCCAGGGGAACCTGGCTGGGAGGGTGCTGTGAAGTTGCTCGGTCTGAGGACCGTAGTTCGGGCAGCCTGACAAACTGCAGTCACACATCGTTTAACAATGTTTTGGCCATTGATGACCAGCCTATATGACAGTGGTCCCAACGGGCCACACCGTGAAGCCTGGGTGTGCACAGGGCTGTGTCATCTGTGTAAGTACCCTGGACATTCACACACTGACAAAATCAGCTAAGGAAGCATTTCTCAGAACACATCCCGTTGTGACACGTGACTGTGTCTGCAAGCCCCTGAGGCTGGGGTCTCTGGGGGCCTTTGTGAGAAAGGCCAGGCCAGGCCTCTTCCCTTTGCCCGTTTTGTTTGTGCTGCTCTGATGGAGGAGGTAGGGCCTGCGCCCTCCACCGCTGCCATCCCACTGTCTGAGGAAACAGTTCGGTGGACGCCCACAGAGACCCAGACTCCCACCGGGAAAAGCAGGCGCGAGGGGTGCTGGGCTGAGACAGAGATAGCCCTTCTGAAGTCGCCCCCTCACCCCTTCTGCTTCAAACCTGGAATGGGCCCAGGGGCCGAGCTGAAGCTCAACAGATGGGGTGATCGCCCAACCCAGGGACAGAGAGGCCCATGGCGGGTATGTGTGGAGGACAGGCCGGAGTCACCCCAAATAACATGTTTCCCACTCTCCTCAAGTCTTGTCTCCACAACTCCAGGCAAAGGGTGTCCTGATGACAAATGCCACTTTCAACTACAATTGGATCCAACTTTTTTCATTTGGGTAAATGTACCACAAGCTGGGACATTCTGGAAGATGGATGGCACGTGTCGGGGGGCCTGGGCTGTGCCCCTGAGCTGCCTGAGGCTCCCTTCCAGCACCGAGACTTCTCAGAGCTTGGAGTCACACACCAGCTTTTCTCTCTTCTCCCCATGACCTACTGGCCTTGGATAGAAGGCTCCTCCCAGCCCCGTCCTCAGCCTGGCCCCACGCTAGTCACATTCACTTTATAAACAGCCTTTATTGAAAGAAAGACATAAATCAAAGCATCGGAAAAGAAACACACAAATCAGCAAAAATGGTGTGCACCCATTAACTCCGTCCCTGGCTTGAGGGAGATGGTTTATTGCTAATTTCTTCTTGTCTGAAGGGCTCTGGTCAATAACTGCTGAGTCGTGACTTTCTCAAGCATTTGTTGTCAAGGGAAATTGATGCTACCGTTTGTTTCCATGGTCACTGAGGCTGCTCTTCAGTCTCTTTCGTTTGATACCCCATCGATCGGTGGGAATGAGCTCCTTTGTACGCACCGTACCCAACACGTGACATGTTCCTTGAAACACCCGTGTTCTGACTGTGACATCTAGAGGCTTCCGGTCTCCCTCTCAGAGGGCTCGTTCTCTCTGAGAGACGACAGAGGGCTCGCAGCTCACGGATGCAGAGGATGGAGTGGACGGAAATGTCTACAACATGGGTGCCGCTCAGAGTGCAGTTCATGGAGTTCACAACAGTGACGGAGACAATGACCAAACGCCAGTGTCCGCCCCTCAGTCTAGTCCAAACAGATGGAATCAACGCCTTTATGGAGACTTTCTCTGGAACCGTCTTACTTTGAATTGCATAAACAAAGAACTGCTCCTGTCTTCTAAATTTAAACACAAGTCAAAATGTCTGGCACATTCTGCCCTTCCACCGTGGAAAACGGTAAAGGGCCTGAGAATCAGAGGCTAGGACCTAACCTCAAGCCTTCAAAGTCAATGAAAGTTCTTGTTCAGTTGGTTAAAAAAGTGAGCTTACAACCCAGAGAACAGGAGCAAATGTTTACACATCATTGTTCCTGTAAGGGATTAATATCCAGAGGTATACAAAATTCCTACAATCTGACAACCCCAAACCAAACAACCTGATTCAAAATGAGCAAAATCTTGAATAGAAACCTCTCCAAAGAAGATCTACAAATGGACAATAAGGACATGAAAAGATGCTCAGTATCATTCATCATTAGGGAACAACAAATCAACATCATGACCAGGGCGTCCCTGGTAGAGCAGTGGTTAGGTGAATCATCTCTGAAGGAGCGCAGGCCACAGACCCCCAGGTTCTGGTCCCGGGTGCGGGGAGGAAACCACCAGTGTGATCAACTAAATAAATATTTTTTAAATGCAAAAAAGAAAATACCAAATACCCTTAAAGATGGCTACTATCAAAAACAACCAAACAAAAGGCCCAGCAAATACAAGCTGGTAATGAGGAGAAATCTGGAACCTCTGCATGTCAGGTGGGAATGTAAGTGCGATCACCATGGAAAACAATATGGCAGCTCTTGGAACGGGCAGATGGAGAACTACACCTGACCCAGGCTTCCGCCCCGGTGTACAACGGCAGAGTCAGTCGTCCTGGCGCTACTGAATGAAGGAGCTCCCATCCCTGCTGAAATCTCAATATAAATGGCTGATTTTGCTGAAAAACTATGAACTGATTAGTCAAGGAGACATTACCCGGGCCGGGCCGGTCCTTCCTCCACAGAATGCCAATCACTCTTTGGGATTCCTTTACACTGAGACTCAATCACACGTGATTTGTCTTGGATCTAAAATGATGTCAGATTGGATTCACTTCATTTAAAGAAAATCACTCTTTTTTGCAAACCCCTTCAGAACATACTGCTGGTCGAGAGACACCATTAGGGTCCTAATTGGGTCCCAACAGTGACACCCCAGAAGACAGAGGGGTTGGGGTGCCTGCCGGTGTTGGCGCAGGCCCGCTCTACAGTTTCGAAACCACCGGCGGGTCCTTGGCCTCAGTTTCCAGCCACTCGATGAGGATCTGATTCAACTCGGAGGGCCTGGAGGGGGCAGAACAGGCACTTTACAGCTATCTGGACGTGCAGACCCTATGCCGAGGCAGAGGGCATGAACGGCCTGTTTGGGACAGCCTGTGTAGAGGGGATGGGGAGTCTTGAGCCCCAATCCAGGCACCAGCATCTCCTTACTTCTCCATCTGGGTCCAGTGTCCACAGTCCTTAATGTGTCCCCTTTTCAGGTGGGGGATCTGGAAGAAAACCCCCGGGAAGGTAAATGACAGGACACAAGCAGGTCTGGCACCAGGTCAGTGCAATGAGCCCTGGAGACCCCAGTCAGGTGACACCATCCTCTCTGCTCCTCACAGGCCACCCGAGAAAGAGCACACTTTATGTGGGAGAAGACTGACTATTCACTGGGCTCCTATGTGTAGGTACTCGATGTGTGATTGTAGCCTGCCATGGTCTTGCAGGGTGACGTGAAGACCAGGAGGTGAGGCGACTTGACCGAAGCCACAGAGCGAGCAGCCCGGCTGTGATTCGGACTCAGAGCTCACTCCTCAGCATGACTGCCTTCCTTCAGACTCATCGGGTGTGACCCAGCCCCTTCCTAAGCCAGCAGGCAGGTTGCTTGGAGCCTGAATACCCCCAGGGGCTGAGGCCAACAAGTACTAGGGGCCTAGGGGGAGCAGTGGAGTCACACTGGGGACCTGAGGGCTCTGCCTGACACAGGTCTTGCTGGACGGGCGGCGCGACAGGATGTGGAAGAGAGACTTCCCTGAGGGTGGCAGGGACAGCCCTTCTGAAACTCAGTGAGGGTGACAGTCAGATATCAGACCAGTTGACAACCTTGAACATCTGCAGGAACCAGCAAGGAGCAGGGCCAGAGAGAAGGCTCTGCGGCCCTGTCGCCCTTCCCCAGGGCACTTCAGACTCACCTGGGCCTCTGGCAGCACCCCACTGAATGCCCCCACTCTGCGCATGTCTCCGTGATGCCAACTCAGCCTTGGCGCAGGCCCAGGGAGATGGCCGCTCTCAGCAGTCGGCCCGTACAAAGGTGCCCACGGGCCACGACCTCCCCAATCCCTACCGACCCGTGTCCGCAGGTGGAGCTTCCAACCCACAAGGCTATCCCGTCCTCCCCTGCACGGTCTGCAGCAGTCCCCCTACCATGGGCCCCGCAGCCTCACTCCTGCACTTGCCTGGCCCTCTCTGCCAGCTGGCGGGTCAGCACCTGTGAGCCCCTCTCCTGCACAGGGGAGACAGAGACACCGGACCCTCCCCCTCCGGTGTCCCCAGTATCAAGTGTATTCCAGGACACTTACGCATGGTATGTGCCCACACAGGGGGTTCAGGCAAGGGTTCAGTGGAACAGCCCTTCTGTCTCACTGCTGTCCTTCCTCTGGGACACCCGTGTCCCCTCCCTGAGGCCCAGTGAGCCCAAAGCAGGCCCCTCCCCTTACCCAGTCCTCCATGTGCTTGGACATCTTAGGGGTGAGCACTGCGTCCTTCTCTGTGGTGACCATCAGGGCTGGGACCAGAATCTGGCAGGAGAACAGGCAGCTGGAGGAAGGACACTCCCCTTCCCTCCCGCCACCTCCCTCCCCCAGCTTTCCCCTCCCCCTACCACCCTCTTCCTTCCCCACCCCCCAAGCTGGGCCTTCAGAGGATGCTGCTGTCACCTGCACAGATCTCTGCATCCCTGCATTGCCACCTCAGCCATCCCAAGAGCGATACCAGCAAAAAGGTCCTTAGAAGATACCCCAGTAGACACTCCCGGAACCCAGCAGGAAAGGACAGCAGGCGCAGCCTGTCACCCAGTCCACCCAGCTCTGCTAGAGGCCCGGGTGGGTCGCAGGACAGAACCAGTAGTCACCTTCCGGGCCAAGGCTTTGCAGCCCCAGCTCCAGTTAGCTTCCATGTTCCGATACCAGTTCAAGGGACCTCTGGGGTGGGGCGGCCAGGGAACAGATGGGACTTCAGTCGATGGATGGCTGCAGGGCCCCCAGGGACCCGCCCCCGGAGGCCCATCTCCCAGGAAGAGCAGATGTGTCTGCAGGGGAGAGCACCGAGCCCAGGACGGGTGCCTCGCTGCCATGTTGGCCAGAGGGACGGGGTTCAGCGGAGACAGACCCTGAGTGGCTCAGGGACACATGACCCCACAGCCTCTCCACGTTCTCCAAGGGTTGCTAGAGGCCTTAGGGGGAATGGAGGGCAGCAGCCTCCAGCAGAGGCCCACGTAGCACCCATGTCACGTGGGCATCAGCTCATGGGACAGAGAGCAGGCTGTAGGCGGCTCGGACGGGGGGTGGGGGGTGAGGACATTCTAGAAGGAAATGAAATGTGGGTGACTGTCGCCTGTGGGTGGTGCATGCTCTGTGGGGGAGCTCTGAGCTCTGTGGCAGGGCGGGGGTGGTCAGAGCTCAGCAGCGCCATTTCGAGTGAAAGATCTGGGGGGCTGAAGCCCCCCTTGAAAAGGCGATTTCTGAGCATAGGCAGTTTTCGCGTTTTTCCTAGGCAGGAACCCAGAGCTGTCTCTCCTGGGCGTGAGTGAAAAGGTTGTGAGCGAGGCACGAGTGGGGCTGGACGGTGGGCTGCACCCGGGAGCCTTCCCAGCGCCGGCCTTCACCTGAAACCGGACTTCTGGAATTGCTGCACGTAGAACTGGATGTCCTCCTCTGTGGTGAGCCTGCTGAGGCCGGGCTCCTCCGGGACCCTCGCCAGGAGCCCTCCTGCAAAAGGCGCCAGGGCCAGGCGGGCCACGCACGTCTGGCTGCAGGCGGGAGCCTCGCTGCCCCTCCCGGCCCGGGCACCGGGTGCCCGGCACAGCCCTTCGCCCCCTCCTGGCTCACTCAGCTCTCACTGTCACCTGGAGCCCACGGTGTCACACACAGGCCTCCGCGTGCATCCAGGGTCACCTCCAGACACACATGCCCCTCCCCTGGGAGGCCCATGCGGGCGCTGCCCCTTCCCGGGAGGTGTGGGTCTTCACAAGCGCTCTCATCACTCCTGGCCTGGAGCAGAGTCCAGGAGAGGCGCGCACACTTCAGCCTGTGTCCCTCACAGGCCCAGCGCTCTCGGGTGTGGAGCCCTGTCTTATTTTCAGGGGCGGAAGGAACTCAGCAGACCTCAGGGACGTCTGAGGGGACATCACAGGGGTCAGACCCAGGAGCAGCTACCCGAGTGCCGAACTGGGCTGGCCCGCTACTCTCTGGCTCTTGAAGCCTGGGCGGCCCTGGGCAGAGCCAGAGGCATATGTGGACACAATACAGCAAAGGGGCCTCCCGAGACCCTGGGTTCCCTACACGGCTTCGTGCATTCGCTCCGTGTTGGCCCCACACTCAGGGTGCGGCCAGACCGTTGGAGGAGCCCAGGAGGGACGGGAAGGGAGAAGGGAAGGGAGAAGGGAAGGGAGAAGACGCTCTTCACTAGTGCGAGGAGGGTGGCCTTCAGGGTCAGGGGAGCTCAGCCCCGCGTGGCCATGTTGGCCACATTCCTTAACTCTTCTCAGACCCATTTTCCTCATCTGAAGAACACGGACAGGAATGGGTGTTTTCAGCCATGTCATAAGGACTATAGTAAATATATTCAAAAGGCAGGCTCGTGTTGCAAGCGCACTGGAGGGTTCAGATGAGTGGCCGCATCATGACTAATAAAAGCGCACATGCATGGCAGCAAGGCCGGAGCTGGCGCAATTGAAGGTCTGCTGATTCTGCCGCGGCGTGACCTCCCTGGCTCTGGGCTTGGACGCCTCCCGACATCCACCCGGATGGATGGAGAGGGGACGGGAAAGAGGGGCACACAGTGTGGGAGGGAGGGGAGGGAGAGGGCGGCCCCAGAGAAGACCGCTGGGTGCCTGCCGGCTTCTGCCTGAATGGCCGGGTGACCTGGCCGAGGTCAGCTCCCATCCTTGGCCTCCATCCTTCACAGCAGAGGTGGGGACTGCCCCAGACCCCCAACAGGCCCCTGTTCTTGCTGTTTAGGATCCTGACTAGGAAGCTCCCCGGGGAAAGGAGCCCCTGGCAAAAAGGCCAGCTCAGGGTGAGCGTGAATCACCCGGGAGGTGAGTGGCCATCTGACAGACACACATTTATTTCACACTCAGTGGGTTCCTGCTGTGACCCTCCATGTCCCCTCCCTCCGCGGAAGCTTCTTACCCACTTTGCGGACGTTGGCCAAGTTGAGGAGAGTCTGTAGGGAGAAAGGCAGAAACGATGTCGTGGATGAAAAGCATGGCCGGACGGTGGTCAAAAACCCTGGTGCAGCCAGGACCCTTGGGCACCCAGCGGCTAGACAGACAGGCTCCGCTCCAAGCCCTCCACGGTCACAGCAGCGAAGGGCAGCTGAGCCCCACGGCCGCGGCACAGGGAGCCCGCGGCGTGAAACCCCGAGGGAGCAGGACAGACCTTTCGCCTATGGCGGGGGGCAAGTGAACAATCAGAAGACGTGCACAACCAGCCGAGGGTCATCTCCTCGAGCCCGGCTGAAGCAGAGGTCCAGACCAAGTGTGCTGGAATGAGCTCTCCGACCCAGATCACAACTGTCTGTCTCTCTCTCCCCGTTCTCTCATGCACACACGAGACACCAAGAGACAAGACACACTGAACAGAGCCAAGAGTATTCTTCCAGAGTCTTCAAGAATATCAAATAACAAAACTTGCTGGGAGAGAGAACGCAAAATGACTTTGTTGAAAATGACTGAAAACTCACGTGTGACAGTGAGGGGGCCTCTCTCCATTAACCAGGGCCCCAGCCGCCCTGGCCGCGGGACTCACAGAAGGGAAGGCCAGTGCTCACTCCCAGCACAGGGAAGCCATCCCACCGTCGCCCCTGCACCCCCTCACCTCATCATTGGCTCTGAAGAAGCTTTTGAAAGTCCGACTCAGGTTCTGCTCCAGCTCAGCCTCAGCCACTCCCTGAAACAATCAAGGTCAAAGGAAGGACTCTGTAGAAACCCTAAGAGACTCATGGCTGGCAACCCACCTCCAGGGGCTCTGATCCCCTGGCCCAAGTTTCCTTAGAAGAGCGTTTGAATTTTCGTATGGAAATGTGTATGAAAAAGTTCCAGATAAATATAAGCTGCTAATAGGTTCCCCTAGGGGTGCATTTATAGATGATGGAGTTTTATTTACTTTTTAAATATTCTCCAGAGAGCATGTATTGGCTATAAAGACCCCTCGAAGGGCATGGAGGACAGCTGATGCAAGAGGCTGGGGGCAGAGGGACAGCGGGAAGGGTTCCAGGGACTCCAGAGAAGCTGTGCGGAGACAGCAAAGCTGTCCCAGTCGCGCGTCTCATTTGTCTGCAGGGACTTCAAAACCCACCCCTGGGATCGGAGCCTGAACTCCACAGCAATCAGCAGCCGGCCCAGGTGTGGTCCTCAGGCAGGGGAAGAGCCGGATGCTTTGTGATGAGAAATCCCCGGTCTTTCTGCCCTGGGATTGTCACCGCACCCGACTGTCTGATCTGCCCTTGGGAGCTCCCAGGTCTCTGGCTGTGCCAAGTGGGCAGTCCTGGCTCAAACCTGCTTCAGGAGAAGCACAGATACCTGGCCCTTCTTTGCAAACTGGTCCCAGGGGCAGGGCAAGGTCGGACCAGTCCCAGGGGGGCTGGGGAAGAGACCCTGGAAGTTCTGGATCTGAATCCCTCCCCACCACCCCCCTGCCTTTTTACCCAAAGTCCCCATCCAGGAGAAAAGCCGGACACTAAGAACAGGGGTGGGGGGAGGTGCTTCAAGATCTATCCGTGGGTTCTAGGCTCCTTGCAGGCGTCTCCTGGGTCCATGAATTTTTAGAGCAAAGAAGGAAAATGCTAATCCAATTCATCTTTTCCAGAAACTGAAAGCCCCTGGATCTGAAAGTTACAGAAACTGTGTAGAGATAGTTGACTGTCCCAGGCAGGGACCCACCAGGATCAGCAGCAGAGCGCCTGCAGGGGGGTCAGTGCTGTGGGAGGGGCTGAGTCAGCAGATGGTGACAGAACACCACACTTTTATTTCTTCAAGTGGAGGCTGGGAAACCCAAGATCATGGACCCAGAGGACAGCTGTCTCCTGGCAGTGTCCCTACTCTTGGGAGGGGTGGGAGCTCTGATGCCATCAGCAGGTTCATCCTCCCAAAGACCCCACTAATACCACCACCTGAGGGGTAGGATTTAACACATGAATGGCGGGGGTGGGGGGAGGCATCACTCTACAGCAGGGTGCCTGTCTAGATTTTTCTCCTTCCCACAACTGCTCTCCTGCAGGGACCTGAAAAAGGAACCAGCAGACCTGGATTGTGGAGTGTTTTCTGAACAGGTGTCTTACTTTCCCACCTCCCTCGTGTCACCTATTGTGGCTCCTACCAAGAACTTCTTCCCTCAGTCTGACCTGTGAGATGCCTTCAAGGCTGTCCCCAGCACTGCCTTTCCCACGACCACCAGTCTCTGTGACTCGTCCAGGCACAGAGCTGGGGCCGAATGTCTACTCCTTCCCCTCCTTCTCCTCTGTGTTCCAGAGAGCTGGGTCTCTGCGCCAAGTTCACAGAGTGTGCTGGCGGCCAGAGGCCCTGGGCCCTGCAGGTAGGGGACCACTGCCCCCCACTTCGCTTATTGGCACATTCCAGGAGGAGAGGTCTGCAGGAGGGGGTGGTCTGGCACCGGGAAGCACCGCATCTGTGTGAGATTTGCCGATGAAAGCAAAGTCGGCGTGTTCATTACACCCCGTCACATTCGTAAGACTCAGTTATGACAGAGGACCCATCGCAGCCTTCGGCTCCGTGATGAATGTCAAGAAACAGCTGGAAAGGAAGTACATTTAATGAGGTCTCTGGGCAGCCCTGCATGTCGCCAGGGGTCATCATTCTTCTTTGCTGAGAGCAGTCCCCACCCAGAAACTGGCTGCACAGGCTCAGGGCTGTCGCTCATGGGGAGGCATCTCCAAAGGTCTGGGGGTCTGCGTGGGACTTTGACCCTCAGATGGTCCTTAAATGAGCAAACAGATGCCCTTGTGCCTTCAAAGGGAGCACAAGGCAAACACACCTATCCACCCACATCAGAGGTCATCAGACCAACGAGCACGCTGAGGACAGAGGCGAGGGTCAGAGAGGAGAGGCAAGTGATACAGGCCGTGTGCCCGCCAGACTCGCTTCTCACGGGTGATGCTTTTTGAAGTCTCACAGATCAGTAACAGGCTCTCCCTCTGCCAGCGCACGGTGCCGCCCTTTGTGCCCTGAACACTGGCTCTGAAAGACGGACTCTGATCCAACACACACGGTCTTGAGCCCCAGCACCGGTACTTATTAACCAGTGACCCAATCTTCCAGATGCTCAGTTTACAGATTCATAAGATGGGCGTTTAGTAAGGATTCTGGGTAATGCCTGTTTCTGACAGTGCGTGTCACAGAAGAGAGATGATAAAAATGCCCCCTGCTGTCATTATCATCTCCATCTTAGCGTTGTCAGGCTCGTCTCTGTTGGGATGCAGTTCCCGGTGAGACTCATATGAAGACTCACGGAACTGTCTTCAAGGTTTCGGTTGTCTGTTTTTAACAGAGGAAGGAAGCAGGCAGGAATGAAGGCAGGCAGGCAGGAAGAGAAAGGAGAAAGAAGCACCTATTTATTTATTTGTTTCTCCAGCCCCACTTCACGAACCCAGGTCCCGGGCCTTCCGTGGACTATGCCGGAGCTGCAGACTTAACGCCTGCGCCACAGGGCACGCCTCATCTTGGTGTTTTCATCCACCAGCACAGCGTGGCAGTAGCAGGGGCCTGGCAAAGGCTGGATGGATGGAAGAAGCGGGAGACAGGAAGTAACCTGAGATAGACTTTCATCTTTCAAATGGTCACGTCGATGTGCCTTTTCTTTTCATGCCCTCCGATGCAAGTTCAAATTCACCGAACAGGGTGATTCTCCCCCAGGCTGAGGTGGCACCATCAGAGCAGTCACAGGGGTCTGCTCTCTGGTGCTGAAAGCTCTGCCTGGGGCAGGTGCACTGGAGAGGGCTCTAGCCTCTAACAGATGTCCTAGAACTCCCCTCTGTGGTTCAGCCAGCTGCAGTCCAGGCCAGGAAAGCTGTGGACCTGGGCTTGAGACCCAGGGCCGTGGTGGGGGTGGGGAGGAAAGAGGAAGAGGAAGAGGAGGGAGGGAGGGGA
>RJWH01010722.1:0-15403 GCA_004363575.1 Solenodon paradoxus
GGTCCCCCCTTCCTCCTCCCGGTTCCCCCGTCCTCCTCCTGGTCCCTCCATTCTCCTGGTCCCCCCAAGACTGCTGTGCAAGCCCAGGTCCGCTCATGCCAGTCTGAACTTGAAGCTGATGGCAATGAAAACCCTCATTTTTAACTATTATTTTACTGCTGTAACAAGCAGATATTTGCCCAAAACACTCAAGTCAGATGCCAGTAAAAACGTTTCCAAAACAGCCCTGCAATCATACGAGATAACCAGAGCACTCGCAGAGAAACGTGTCCTGGCACAATCAGACCGTCCGTGTTAGGGGTTTTCAGCCACTCGGCTAAGAAGAGAACCTTTATCCCGTCTCCCCGGGCCAGACGTCACTGTCCCCTCTCCGCACTGCAGGGCCGCAGGACCAGCCAGAGGGACGACTCCCCACACGATCCTCCCCGGAAGGCCGCACACTGAAACCCCAGCGATGCTGGGGTCCCCTCGTGGGCACGAGACAAAGCGGGCGCTTGGGCCCGTCTCTGCTTCTCCGCTGTTCCCCGAGGGAGCCGCTCACAGTCCACGCACCAGCGCCCAGAGGAGGCCCGTGACCTTGGGTCGGACGAGGTGAGGTCTAGCATCTTCCAGCCTCCAGGAGAGCGGAGACGTTAAAGGAAGATGAAGAGGTGCGTTAATTTCCCCCCTGCACCCTCACTTCCCCGGGTAAGTAGACTTTCTCCCACAGAGGGAGTCGTGGGTCACTGCCGGCAGGCGGTGAAGTGGTTTCCAAGCCGGGAAGTATCCTGCTTCCTCAGACTTCAGGTTACCCCCTCGGCCAGAAGAGAACTCCTACCCACGCCTCCCACCGCTCACGCCTCCAGCCGGGCTCCGCTCCCTCCGCTAAAACGACACCTGCGAGGGTGATGGTCCCCGGGAAGACGTTCCTTCCCAGTGTTAGTACGTTTCTGCTTCTGCTTGCCAGCCAGGGGCCCCAGGAAGCCCAGCCAAATCTAAGGAGAGGCATTCTCAAGCTGATGTAGTTTAATTAAGAGCTGAAAACTGCCAGGACCTAGTTAATGAGTGATTCTGGTTAAACTGTAGCTCTCTCACCAATCACTCTCTATCACAAACTTCTCCAAAAATCGGCTAAGTCACATGCAGAACTCATGGTTTCAGGCGCCCGCCCGCCACGGCGGAGGCGGGGTCATAGAGACGGTCTTCACGATGGAAAGTTCAGGTGCCCACCCTCTCATCGGAACTCGGGCCATCCACCCATCACGTCCAGGCCTCCGGCTTCCCTCTGCTCTCCCGTCGTTGCTCACAGCAATCCAGCTCCCCAAATTAAGTGTCCCCCCAGTCTCTGTCCAGGTCCCTCCTGTCGGCCTCCTCGCTTGGCCTGGATTCCTGATGCCTGTGGCTCCATCCCAGCACCGGACGCAGCACCTCCGAGGTCAGACAGCGGATCTGCGGGCAGCACGCACCCCAAGCACCCTCCTAGTTAAATTAAAACACAAACTGGGCCCACCCCTGCTGTTCGCCTGTCCACAGGCCCTTCCCAACCCACCCCGGGGTCGCCTCTGGCAGCTGGCCCCAGTGTCCCGGGCCTCCCAGTGTCCCCTCACCCGGCCTGTCCCCCAGCCACAGGCCTGCTGACCCTCATGCACCCTGATGTGGCCAGAACACCCCACGTGTGCTCAGCCCACTGACTCAGGGCTCCCCATCAGCCTCAGCACTGCCCAGGGCTCAACGCCATCAGACCGCTGCTGCTCAGACCCCACCTGGCTCCCCTCACCCTGCCCTCTCCAGCACACAGGCCTCAGCCCCCAGGTCCCCTCCTGTCTGACTCCCATCAGCTCACCCTCGCAGGCCGGGGCGCACTGGCCCTGTCCCCACTTCAAGGTCCCTCAGGCCCCACAGCCCCTGACGGAGCAGGCTGGGCGGACTACCCCCAGCTCGCCTCGTAGAGGCCGAGGGACCCTGGGGTCTCTGTCCGTCCCTAAGCTGGAGCGCCCCACCCAGCAAGGCCAGGCGGAGACGCATGTCTCCCACGTGGCTCTTGGCACATGCACTGTGGTCCCAGCCCCCGGAACCGCCTCTGTCACCAGACTGGACGCGTGCTCGTGGGTCTGCAGCCCACACCTCAGGCCGGGTGTGTCGGCAGAGTGTTTGAGATGACGAGGGCAGGAGCGGGCAGGAGCGGGCACACCGGGATGGAAGGGCTTGGACAGCGGTAACGCGGCCGCCCACTGCGGGCAGGCCTCCAGGAACCCTGTCCCGTGGGTCCCACGAGGAGAGTCGAGTGGAACCGGGGATGCCGGCATGTGGTGGACACCCCAGAGCTGACGCTGAGCAGAGTGTATGCTTGACTGAAGCAGGCGGCCGGCGCAGGAAGCCAGGTCTGCGGTCCCACAGGGCGGGCGGCTCAACCGCTGCCCGGACACGAGACGGGCTGCGGCACACGAGGCCGCCGGATGTGTCTGTGCGGCCACCGCCCATCACGCTGGCCATGATGCGGGAGTTCCTGCCGTGTCTGGATCTGCCGGAACAGGTTCTCAGCACTTCTGTCTACAAAAGCGGAAAACGGGAGTCGGCGGGGAAGGCTGTCTCCTTGCAGAGCAGCGGCTCCGACCCGCAACGTGGCTGCGCGGGGGCTGCGCCGCCGCTCACCAGCGACGTGCGTTAGTCGCCGTTGAGCCACGATTCACATTTACTTAAATACTAATAAAGTTCATGATGGACTCATTTTGCTTTGATCGACCATGCACTTAGGATAAAGACAGTAATAAGTCCCAGAGAAATCAGAGCTTTCGGGACACAAAGGTCTCCAGTTACTTCCGGGGCAGGCGAATCCGCGCCGCAGTGAACACGGATTTAGTAAAAGTCGAGCTTCGCTTAATGGTGCCGTCGCTCCCGTGTGGTCGCCGCCGCGGCCGGCAGAGCTGCGCCGCAGTCCCGCCCGCCCCTGCGTCCCTTGCTCGGGCTCCGGAGCAGTTTTCTGCAGAAAACGCGCATGTGCGTGCCCTCCGCTCCCCTCCAGGGGGCGCTGCCCCAACCGCAAGCCTGGCCGCTGGAAGCCGGGCGTGTCCAGGAGCCGGGCGTCTGCAGGTCCTCGAGGCAAATGCGGAGCCGCCGCACGTGCGGCCGGGTCCCTGCAGGCCCATCACCCCCGACCCTACTCCCCAAAAGAAGCAACAAAGGAAAACCAGCTTCAGGGAGAGTCGCAGGTGGCTGGGCATCAGCACCAGAGGAAGGGACAGGTGTCCTCACAGAAACATGCCAGGGACATTCCAGCAGTGTCTTCCCTGGAGCCACACTCCGGAAACAGACCCAGCCCCCCACCGACGGATGGACAAGTGGCTGCCATCGCTGGAGGGAGGCCGGACGGAGGCCGGACAGTGGGTGGGGGCACCCGCGCGGGCTCCAGGGCGCTCAGCAGCAGCAGCGGCCGGTCCCACGAGACATCACCCGGGCCCCTGTCGCACAAGTGTCCGCAACCGTGGACACACAGGTGCAGGCCGGGGCTTGGGCCGGGGGCTGGTGTGCTGCCCTAACGGAAACCGGGGTAGGACATGCCCCGGCGGTGGAGGGGAGCCTGCTCCTCCAGGCCTGACAGACAGAGGGAAGCGGAGGTGGGGCTCGGGACTCCCGGCGGGAGCGGCACAGCTCCTGGAAGAGGGGAGCCCAGGGCTCTCCCGTGGACATGCACACAGCAAACGCAGGTCCACTCGGAACCAAGCAGCTTTCCTGACGCCCGTGTCAGAGGCCTGAGATGCAAGTCATGGGCATTTTCCACTGCCCCACGCCAGAGGTTAAGACAGAGAGAGAGGCCCTTTGTTCCTGCGTGAAACTCATTCTCACAAACGTCCAGAGCTGGCGCCTCCACCCGGAGGACGGTCTCCAACCCACCGAGCGCCGGACGAGGGGCGTGTGCCCAACTGCCCGCGAGCGGCCATGCAAGTGCGTCCTGGCCACAGGGCCCACCCAAACGCGGTTCTGGCAGAAATCACTCCAGACTGTGGGTTTTCTCAATGTGGCCTATTCCCGGGGCAAAGCCAAGAGAGCAGGACCCTGGCCCTGAGGGCAAGGCGCTGGGGACTCCTCCGAGGGCTGCGGGTGTCCCCGGGGAACGAGGCCAGGCCTGGGTACTGGGCATCGATCCGACTCCTCCCCAGAGCGGCTGCCCTGGCTCTGCCCGGAGCAGCCCCCTCGCCTGCCCTGCACTCACTGCTTCTCCGAACGGACGTCTGGACTGGAAATGGGGCCCAGGCAGGGCCGGCTGCGTCCCAGGAGCGAGCCCACCTCTCGTTAACAAGTGGGAACTGAGGACACGAGCTGTGGGGCCTGGGGCCGTGACACAGTCTCCTGGCGGCACAGGGCAGGGCCCGAGACGGACATCTCCCGGGCTGCGGGGGCACCTCGCCCACGCGGGAGCCCAGCCAACAGGGTGCCCGTGATTTCACCGTGACTGAGATGCGGGTCTTACGCGGTGGGATTCACCCATTCGCAGCTGCTGGTCACGGGCTCCGGCGCCACGTCCCCCAGAGGGAAGCCTGCCCTCATGAGACGTGGCTCGCAGCTCCCAGCACTGCGATTCTGGGCGGCACCACCGCCACGAGCGTCAAAGCGGCGAACAGAGACCGTCATCAGCACAAAGGGGTGTGGCCGTGATCTGAGGCAGCCGCCCTGCTGTGGTGACCAGATGGCAGCATAGAAATGCACCAGCACGTGACGTACCGGTGCCGCGGAGCCCGCGTGGACATCAACCCGCGCGCCGTCGCAGCTGCTGGCCGGAGGGCAGACGCCGGAGCCACGTCTGCCTGTGCACGAGACCCAGGGCGGGACCCGGGGCGGGACCCAGGGCGTCCAGGATGCCGGGCAGAGGCCCCGCAGGCAGAACGGGCACCCGCGGGGAGGCAGCGCCTGCTTGCCGGGATCCCTGCCTTCCTACGCGACCACGCGAGGAGCGAGAAACCAGGCAGGTGCCGCTAAAACGGCATTTTAGCAAAACCCGCCTGCTGTCACGTGAGTCACCGAGAAAAGGGAGGAGTGGCCTGGGGTTTGTTAGGTGATTGGCAGGGGACCTGGCACCGACCACCTAAACTCCTGCGAGATAAGGCTGCATCCTCCAACGCGCAGACACGACGACGTCGTCGTCCTTCTCACTAAAACGTGCACCATGAATGAATACGATAGCACCCAAATTTCTAGTTTCTTAAGTCATATGTTAGACTCACCACAAGAACACAGCTAACTCATTGATATCAACTCCATTTCTGTGTCTTTCAAGGCCATGGACTGTGCTAAAGTAACTGCAAAAGACTCACTGCTCAGACGTCTGAAGCCCCTACAGAGCAGCTGTGGGGAGACCTGCCATGTGAGCGGCGCCTCCCTCCGCCGTGTGATCCAGCACCGTCCACGGGCCTCGGCGACACCGGGCCCCGCTGTGGCCTCCCGCACCGCCGCTGCGGCCTCCTCCAGGCGCAGGGAGCCCAAGTGGGACGCAGCTCACACGGGTCTTCCCGGGCCTGCTCGGCACCATTTCTGCTCAGTGCTTAAGTGACAGCATTTTCTTCCTGCTTCCTGCGCGTCAGTGTGAACATCATCCAACACCCGTGTTCACCCAAAGTCCCCAGAATTATCTGATGCGATTAAAAGGAGTAGGAAGGGAATGGGAGGCACACCTGCGCCCTGGTGAGTTATTGGGCTCTTAACGGCTACCCCGCCCCGTCCCCGACAGCCCTTATTTACCCTTAAGGCACGTGCAGATGCTAGACGGCTGTCTGGCCGTTTGGCAGAGACAATCATAATACATTATAAATCAATGAAAATGAAGTTTTTGCTGTGATAATCTGATATAGATTTGCTAACATTTGTATGAAATTCAATTCTGTCTGATTGAATCAGCATATGCTTCATTTCTTCCAGCACTATTGATTTTGAAGGTTCTTATCCATATGTCTAAATTATTTCTATTGCTTCTTGGTAGCGCTCTTTAGAAATAACCCCAGTAAACCAAAGCCATTCATTCCATTTTCGGTTGTTTGGTTTCTTCTTCGTCCTCACTCAATGCTCAGGTCTTTCTTTTGAGTGGAAGAAACGCCTTTTGAAGAAAGCCCCCCGCCCCCCAGTAATGCTCAGCGATCATTGTAATGCGCCTGTTTCCGCTTTCAGCACTGACGGCTGTCATCACTGCTATTATTTTCATCGTCCCTGCTTTCTCAGAGCATCGGTCTGTTATGAAGGGTCAGATTTTGAAACGGCACTTTAAATCATCCTACAAGTTAATCTTCTTCAAAAAATATGACTGTGTGTACCCAGGGCCAACTAATCCGCAAAGACTGATGTTCCCTGCAGTCGGGAAGGCAGAGGCCCAAGGCAGACACCCCTGGTGCGTGCGGGGCTGCGGCGGGACGGGCGGTTCCCTGGAGCCGTCCCTCGCGGACGGGACGCTCCTGACTCCCACCTGGGCGCCAAGGGCAGGGCCGTGCGGCCTGGGCACCTGTCCTCCTCCTTAGTCAAGTGATGGTCATGACTCATCCGAACAGCGGCGCTTTGCGCTCGGACTTGCCTGCCATCTTTACAACGCAACCCCATGTGTGAAAATAAAGCATTTATGCTAACGGTCACAACAGCTTTGAAAGTACCAGAATAAACCCCAGTATCTAGACCATAAAGCCCAGCCCAGCAGAAGTCACGGGCAGGATGACGTCGTCTCCCGGGACGCGGCTCCGAAAACCAGGACCGGAGATGCCGTAGGTGGGCAGGCGGCCATGGTGCCTGGAGCCCCGGGCGCGCCTGTGCGTCTCTCGGGAGACCCACGCCGCCCCGGGGGGGGCGAAGGCGGCCCAGGGGTCGTTTCCTGGGCTCCTGTCATAGCGTCACTTTCTTTTTCCACTCCGGGCCCTGCACAGTTGAATCGGTCCTCTTACCTCTTACAGAAACACACAGCCACTGGGCGTCCAGAGCGGCCGACGGCCAGAAAGTGGACCCGCAGCACAGAGACAGGCAGGCCGGACAGGGCAGCCCACCACACACTGTCCACTCCGCCTGGGCCAGGAGCCCTGAGCCCAGAGCAGTGCACTCAGGAGGCTTACAAGCACGTGGGCACACACCGGTGGCCGCTGTCCCCTGGCCCGTGTGGGGCGTCAGCAGACCCCTGGGTGACCTGCATCGTTTCCTTGCGTGATAAGGCAGCAACCTCTGCAGGTAAATGGGCACTTTTTGCAAACCACAGTCATTAACTTTATTTAACTGAAGTCAGGCATTAACTTTATTTAACTAAATTTCACTTCAGTCGACTAGCCCTTACACACACGTACGAGGAGTGTGTCCACACACACACACACTCAGCCTGCTGTCACCAGGAACAGTACTCAGTGAAAGAGCGCCTGAATTGGTTTAAACAGAGGAAATAGAGCTTTAAGATTAAAGATGTTTTAAAAAAAATAGAGTCACGTTAGAGCCCAGATTTAAAGTTTCTGGTGTCTGTGTGAGCTGTGATGAACAGCGATATTCGTAACAGAACGCTGACCCCGGGATTTTAATTTAAGTCCTAATTTCACTTTGTCGCCCCCACTTCTGAGTCAGCCTCACGGGCGCCCAGGCCCTGGTCCAGGGGATTCGCGGAGGCTGGGAGGACGCTCAGGCTCCCGGCCCTCCCTGCGCCAGGGGCACAGCCAGCTGCCCGGACCGGGGGCTGCTGGGAGCCACCAGTGGCAGGGACCCTCCTGCAGTCAGAGCCAGGCACAGAGGGCAGGCCCGTTCGAGACTCCGAGGCCAGAACCTGCGGGGCCCGGAGTGACGGCTTCCGACACACGAGGCTCCCAAACGAGTCTGTCACCCGTGCGGCACCAGCACCCTCCCTGATAAAGCAGGCGCCTTCCCACAGCCGTGCCCAGCGGGGCGTGTGGAGAGGAGGACGGTCTGGGCGGCATGCCCCGAGGACGCTCGTGCGTCTCCTGAGGCAGGACGACACCCACAGACGGTGCCCGTGGAGACAGTGACATCCGCCGGATGCGCCGTGGGGGCTGGTGGGCTTCGGGAATGGCCACGCTGGCCGGGTCTGGAAGCGTCTCTGGTTACCCCCTCACCCGACACAAATGCCCCAGCCGCTGGGCGCAGCACCTGCTGTCTCCACGACGGGTGTCTGAGGACCCCCCGCCTCCATTGTTCCCTCAGTTGGTGCCCTCACCTCCCCGACCAACACCCTCCAGAAAGCCAGAGCTGCCCAGGTGGTCAGGCCGCCTCCCTGGGCCGCGGCAGGCGCTGGGTGCAGCGTGAGCCCCGTGGGGAGGTCTCTTCCACGTCCGCGGTGGTGAGGACAGGTGAGCACACCTGCAGGGGCAGGTGAGCACACCTGCAGGGGCAGGTGAGCTCCAGGAAGGGGCTCCCACATCGTGGGAGGAATCTTGCCAAAAATCGGCTAGCGGCTGGTCCCCCCTCACTGTGCTCACCTGGGAGTGGAGGTGCTTTCAAGGAACAGGGTGTCGGTGGGCATCCCACGCTGCTGGGCCCTGGTTTGGGGGTCCTTTGTGAGTCACAGGGAAGCGACAAGACCGGCCTCACCAGGCTCTGGCCACGCCACATGGCGGCCCGAGGGCTGCACAGCCGCGGGCAGTGGGTCGGCTCCTCTCGGCCTCCGCTCGCTCGGGCACCTCCCGTCTCTGCTGCCTTTCTCCTCTTTCAATCTCCTGGGCTCCATTGTTATTCGCCTGTTTACAGCTTCCAGCGGCCTGACACCCTGGACATCATCTGAAACCACAAACGACAGGACGCAATAAAGCAGAGGAGAGCAGCAATCTGGGAAAGTTCTTCATTCACTCCCGCTCCTAACTCTCTGTCTTCTTATCCTACATAGAAAATAAAAAAATCAATACCGCCTCCCAGGGCTTGATAAAAGTGCTGCGGAGGACAGCAGGCATGCTGGATATAGCAAATTAAAGTGATCAAAATTTTCCAGTCGGCGCTGCCTGCACCCACATAAACTAACAGCCCTGTCTGCCGGTGTCCGTCAATTGGAAGCTTTATTTTATCTGGGCCTCTGATGATCTGGGGAGGAACGTACACCTGCCCGGGGCGGGCTGGGCAGGAGCACAGTGCTGGCTGGCCCAGGGGTCGTGCCCACACGTGAGGAGCGGGGACAGGGCGCCTGCCTGGGCCGCTGCAGAAACCCAGGACCTGGAGGGCGCGACCTCGGCCACGTGGCCCCTGAAGCCGCAGCCGCCAGCCGACAGCGGCAGGAAAGTCAGCTGCAGGACAGGGGCCCGTCTGGGGTGCGGGCTCCAGCAAGCAGGTCACAGCTGCACGGTGCTCGTGTGACGCGGGCCCCCCATGCACAGACCCCCCTGCACGGCCCCCCCACACACAGCCCCCCCAGCACAGCCACCCCCCGCCCGCCCCCCCGGCCCCCCCGCAGGGTCCCCCCCACAGCCCCCCCCGCACGGGCCCCCCCGCACGGGCAAACACACGTGCACACGGGCAGCGACAGACATGAGCACACAGACGGCAGGAGCAGCACAGCCATCGGCACGTGTCGGCCTCCCGCGCACAGCCCGTCGCACTCGCACAAGCGCCGGTGCGCACGCAGGTCTCCCGCGGGGGCGCCCGCGAAAGCGCCACGGGAACCCAGACCTGACTCTGCAGCAGGCGGGCACTCAGGCGTCTCCCCAGGCCACGGAACTGTGGCCTCCATCCAGCAGCAGATGCCACTGCCTCCGGAGCCCAACGCGCGGCCTCTGCACCAACAGCCAAGCCCCTTCCGCGTGGCGCCCACGAGCCAGGTCCCCATCACCTGGGCCCAGCTAGGTCACTGCCGCTCGCCCAGCACCATCAGAGAAATGAAGGGGTCGAGCAAAGTGGTGGCCAGTCGGCCACAGAGACCCCAGGGATGTGGGACGGGGAGCATGACTGCGAGCACAGGCGTGTCCAGTGTGTGCCCGGCGCCAGGGTCCGGGGAAGGCAGTGACTCCGCTCGCCCCTCGCCTGGCTGAGATCTGTTCCTGCGGGGCTTCGAGCTGCGTTCAGCGCAGGCGACCAGTGCACTTCTGGGGCCGGGGACAGCTGGGGCACGGGAGCGGTGGGGCCGGGAGGGCGGAGCCCATGGGCCTCGGCCCCTGGGAGCACACGTCCTGGCCAGCGTGCAGACTGGGTAGTGGCATTCACACTGGTCTGGTGGGAATGTCCAGCCCATGTAAGCACAGAGCAGGGGGCGAAAGCCACCGTACTGCTGCTGGAAAGCAAATCCAAATCGACCACTCAGGTTACCTCTTGTTTTCCTCGACCCAGAGCCAAATCACAGGTAACACGCGGGGCTCACCGTGTGGGCCTGAACCCAGACAGACCCCCACCCAGGTGTCCCTGAAGCACCTTCCCAATGCGGCTGATCTGAATGGCCACTGCCCTTTCCAAAGGCAAAGTCTGAGAGCTAAGAGGACTCATCTGGGCGGCCCAGCTCCCCTCTGGGTCTCCCCTCCGGACCCTGGGCCAGAGCAGAGCAGTTACACCGGGTCACTCAGAAGAGTGCTGCCTCCAGAGACAGCCCTTCCTTTGTCTGGATGAAGACAGACCAGAGGCGGGCGCATCCTCCCCGGCACCTGCTGAGGCGTTGACGTGCGGCTGCTCTCGTTAGCGGCCCTCAAGCTGCACTCGCCTCTCACTATGTTAAAGAAAATAAAATTCTCCCTGGAGACATTAGAGTCCGAGTCAACCCTCATTTCATCTTTACTGCCTTTATTCGTTTCTTCGTCCTCTCCTCACGTGCCATCCCCCCAGAGACAGAAGCGAGGGCCCCAGCTCGACTGGACACCGGGCCCCAGTGGGCGGCATCGGGAGGCGCCAGCATGGCCGTCGATCCGCGGGAGAGTCTTAGCGCCAATCGACCATTAGAGTTGATTAGGATGCGCACTGCCGAGGACTCTAACCTTGTATCTGGTTTCAGGAAAGAGTCTATAGTTTCCAGCGACGTGCGTTCCAGGCCCGCGCTGAGCAGATGCACACGGGCGAGGTGGTCAGAGGCGGGGCCCAGGGACCCCAGAAGCCTCCCCGGGGCTCCAGCCGAGTAGACACGTGCCGTGGGTCCCGCTCCGGTCCTCAGAAACGCCCCTCACATCCCTGCCCGAACCTCGAGAGAGAGCAGACAGAGGCAGGAGGACCACGGCTGGCCTGGACATCAGCCACCATCCCAGAGCAGAGCACCGTGTCTCACGGGCCGACGACAGGTAGAGTCTTCCGTCTCTTCTCCACAAAAGAGAAAGAGAAAAAGACCCCTGCACGAGCCGCTGTGAGTCAGTCGGACCCTCCAGGCCGTCCAGCCACAGTGAGGGGCTGTGCCTTCCGTCATCACGTTCACAGACAGCTCTCCAGCAACTGGGGAAGGCCCGCGGACGGACGGCAGGACTGGGCTCTGGAACGAAGACCCCGCGCCCAGGGCAGGCCTTTCCCAAACGTGACGAGTCCCCTCACTGCACGAGGGCTCCGGAGAGCTGCGTCAGCCCACCGCACGCCCTGCGCCGCGCAGCGCCGTCCGGAAGCCTCGCCACCCGGCGCCGGGACCCTGAGCTGACAGGTGCCTGCAAACCTCACGGATGGGATTGTTTGTACTCAGACAAATCTCTCCATCCCTTTCCATTTGTAAAGGTAGAATCCATGAGAATTACGTGAATGCATTTCAACCTGATCATCGCCCAAAAGCAGGGGCTCGTTTCTAGGGCAGATGCAAGGTTCCCTTTGCGATATTCAGGAGGCTGGAAGCCTTTATCTCAAATCATCTCTTGGTGAGAGAGTCTGAGGCTGAAAAACCCATTTGGACACAAAGAAAATTAAAGTATTTAAAGACATGGCTGCAGCAAAGGTTCTACTGCTATGTATTCCGCGCCAACCTGTCGATTCTACTTGGCGTGGGGACTGGTCTGAGCAGGCGGCCTTTTCACTTTGCTCCTACTGAGCTGCAGGGCTGAGACTCTTGGGCGAGGAACTGCGTTTGGCACCAGGAGAGACCCTCCAGCTGACGTGCAGACCTGTGGTGCTGGGTGGGGTCTCACGGCCAGAGAGGGACAGCGCCTCCCTCTCCGCACCCCACCCAGCGGCCTCGCTCCGGAGCGGGAACAGGGCTTCAGGTGCCGGGGCGGGAGGGCTGGAAAGGAGGGGAAGCCGGTGGACAGGCTCGGGGCTGTTGGGGCGTGAGGTGTCCTCCGACGGAGGGTCAGTTTCAATATCCTGAATGCACACAGCAGTGCAAGCAGAAGAAATGAGATGTTTAAGGATCTCTCTCTTGCCGCACATACTACATTGTGACACATTGTAACAGTTCAGAAACCTCAGAGCAGGCGGTGCTGTGCCAGGGTGCTCTGGCTCACTCGTGGACTGAACGTGGGCCCGTCCCGTGCAGTGTCTCCCCAGGACGAGATCGTCGGGGCGTGTCTGTGCAGGCCTGCGCGTTTGCAGGTCTCTGCTAGAGGTGAGGTAGTTTCTGTCGCTGCTGCCTGCAGGGAGCATCCTGATGTGAATCTGTCTTCCTGAATGTTCTTAGGGTAAATCCTGCAGGCAGATTTACTAGGTCAAAATGCAGGAGCATTTTAGCCTCTGCTGCCGTTCTCCTAAGTGAAAACCCCATTACTTCCCGACTCCTCGACAGCCCAGCTCTTTTGCAGGAGTAGAAAGCCTGACATCTGAGCCTCTTCCTCAGTGGCCCTGTCTGTTACATCCCTGACCTGGAAGCTCCCACACAGCGTCCACCTCCCTCTCGCAGGAAAGCTGCGGCTGACGTCACGGGCCTCCCGCGCCCACGGCTTCCCCACAGGCAACGGTCCCAATGACTCCAGCCTCAGAAGGTGACTGGCGACGCTCCTCCAGGCTCCCGGCCAGGCCCCCGCCGAGAGCCAGTTCTCCGAAGGGCCTGGAGGCCAGTGTGCTGGCTGCTCCCCAGAGAGTTTGGGACGTCCCGAGCACGGCGTCCTGTGTCTGCATCCCTCCAGGCAACGTCGTCAGCCCGGGGATGGACAAGCGGCTCCTCCAGAGGCCAGGCTGCCACACCCTCACAGCCCAAGTCACCAAGTCCTCAGCAGACGCCCTGACCCGAGACCCCGCGGGGTCGCAGGAACCCCAGAGCGGTCACCGCCCGTGCGTCTCGCACAGCCGGCTGGGTGCTGTCCCATAACCACAGTGGGGACAGCGGCACAGACTCCTCTGCTGTCCCACACACCTCATCCACGGGCACGAAGGTCATGGAGCCCACCTGTTCTGAAATGCTCGGGATGGGGAGCTAAGGACCCAGGGGCCAGCATGATGAGGGTGCAGGGTCGCAGGGGGCACAGAGGGAGGATCTCTGAGGGCCCGAGGGTTACTCCGAGCTCCCTGGAGCCACGGGGATGTGCTCACCTGAGTTCTCTTCCTGAGAACCTTCAGGACAGCCGCTCACTATCCTATGGAAGCGGCTGCATCTGGAAAACGCCCCATCGGTGTTGGCCCTGCGTCCCCAGGTGGCGGGTGGCCAGGAGGCCGGGCCATGAACAGCAGGCGCCCGGCAGAGACAGGGTGTCACTCAGCTGTCCAGTCCCTGGGCTCTGACGGTCACTCCCTCCCTCACCAAGGGATACGTGGGGATTACAAGTACCCGTGAAAGCAATGTGGGGCCCTCAGCATGCAAATCATTTTAAAACATTTATCAAGAGAGATTTCATCCAAATGACGATGATCCTTCATCGGCCGGCGGCTGGCCAGGTGAGGGTCTGCCTGCGGTCCAGCTGCCCGGAGCCCTCCGCCCCGGCCTCTGCCCACCCGCCCCCGGCCAGCTCCCGGCAGCCAGGCTGCGACCGTCTCTTTCTGGTTCAATCTGTTTTACTCTCTTGTCTGATATTTTCCAGGGTTTTTAATCACAACTCCAGCAGATTGATCACTGACAGATATGAGCAGCAACTTTCGCATGCTAACAGCGCCGGATTTTTTATCTGAGACAATATTTCTCTCTTAAAAAGCTCCTGCAGTGCTATGTATTAATTAAAATCTAAATACTAAATATTGATTGATGCGTTATCAGGCCAGAGCAGTTGGGCCCTGCCACATTGATTTTTTGCTGTGATTTATTATCATATTTAAGAAAAATCATTTTGTGTGATTATACGAGGAAATAGACTCTACTGAGGGTGTAATTCTTTCGTATCACTTTTGTTGTGTGGAGGCCGAGCTCAGACCGCAGATCTCCTTCATCCTCCCGCGTGGCCTCGCGTCCACCGTGAGCTCACGCGTCCTGTCATCGGGAATAATGGGCATTAGGATTTCCTCCTAATCACAGCCAAGATTAACGGATGGATGAGCCGAGGTCTTGAAAATTATCTAGTTTTTCACAAGAATTTCTTTTTATCACATGAAGAACATTCCTGCAGAGGATTTTTTTCTTGAACGACTTGCATGCAAGCAAGCCCAGAACACTATCTCTCTGGCCGGCGGGCGGGCGGGCGGGCGAGCGGCAGTTTCGTCCATTCGTCTTCGCCGCAGAGCCAGGCTGCAGGCACAGGCCCAGACACATGCGCACGACCGCGCGGCGGGCACGGCAGTGGGAGGCGCGCGGTCCTCTGCACGGACGGGCGGGATGAGCACACCTGCCGAGAGGCCGCGCATCCGCACGTGAAATTCCAGTTCCAGCACCCACAGAAGTGCAGCCCCCTCTGCCTGGGGCGTCTGAATTCCTGAGTCTGCATGTTCCTGGTCTTTCGTTTCCTTCTCACTTTTTTGTGTGTTTTTAAAGGACTGGTGCAGGCGGCGGGAGACGAGGAGAAGCAGCACTTTATTCTGTCGTGCTGGGTGCTCACCGTCCCCTGCCGCACAGCTGGGCTGCTCCTGGCCTGCGCTCCTGGCCCAGGCAGCTGACCAAACCGCTGCCCCACCAGGCCGGCCTCGTCTCTTTGGTATATTCTCCCGGAGACAGGAATGTTCCTCTGCATTCACTGGACGTCAACACCATTCCTTTCTCTGCCCCATCATCACTTCTAGCATGGGAACGAAAAGAAAAGAGATCCTGTGCCTTAAACCTCACATCCCTGCTTTTGTCACATTTACGTAGATACGTTACATAAGCAGTGATCCTTACATGACATGCAGTTTTGGCTTCTCCAACCTATTCCCGCCTGGGAATCGTTTCCAGCCCCGCTGCTGGCTCCTCACAGCCGCTGCTGCTCCATCCGGCTGCTTGTGTGTCCGCCCCTCGGTCAGCAGTCCCAAGGCCTCCAGGAAAACGATCAGGCGGCACCGGAGCTTTGGAAGAGGGAGAGGGACACTTTTTAAAGACACTAAATCAGAGCATTCCATTTTCCTTACATTGAAATCAACTCAAGACACTGAGCCCTCTTCTCAAACTTCTTAAAAGTTCGCATGTGAACTTTATAAGTGGGACAGAAGACAAAGCTGGGCCCTCCTGATGCACGGCTGAGGCCCACGCCCTGCGGGG
>RJWH01010723.1:0-15408 GCA_004363575.1 Solenodon paradoxus
TCTTTCTGCCTGCCTGCCTGCCTACTCACAGTCATTTCTGTCTGCATCTTTACTTTTACAAAAAGTCCATGCTTCCCTCTCTCCAGGCAGTGCATTTCTAAGTTGGTTCCCAGGATTTCTTTTTTCCTTTTTTTTTTTTTTTTTCCTTTTTAGACATTTATTTATTTTATTTATTTATTGTTCATCTTGGTTGTTAGACCCTGGCCGGGGCCTCAAACCTGGGTCCTTGGGATGTTTGTGAGCTGTGTCTGGTGGCCTTATTCATTAGGTGCCCCCAGCCGCTGGTCATGTGTCTTAATCACTCAAAGCCTTATTCCTGGGCCTAGAGCATCAAAACCTTAACGCGCTCCTTAAGTGAATTCTGCTGCACGAGTGAGACTGACAAGCAGTGGGGTCTGAAGCAAGATGTTCTGGGGAGACACAAGGAGAGCCCGCCCTGGGGTGCTCTTGAAAAGGCCTTCCTGAAGGGACAGCGCCGAGGGACCGCCGTGGCCCCTGTCCGATGAGGACACTGACACCCCTCCCTCGGGCCGCTGACCGGAAGCTCACCGCGGTGTTGGGCTCAATGAGGCGATGCTGCAGCTTCTGGGCATCTTCCCATTGCCCTGTGAGGCACAGTCGCTCCAGCTGGCACACCTGCGCCCCCAGGACGTTGGCCAGGGCACACACGCCCCCCACAGCTCCTGCCCCAGAACAAGAGGCAGTACATCAGCCAGAGCCTCTTCTGCAGAGAACCCCGCCCCCTGTACCCAGTGTGCCTTTCCTCTGGGGAGGCAGGAGATGGATTGCTAAGCCACTGAGTGGTCATTAAAGCCATGTTCTGTGAATCCAGAGTCCAGTTTTCCAGAGAGAAAAGCTCCATCGTATTTGAAGTAGAACCTCACAGGCTGAAGGGCAGGGAGCGAGGCCTGAAGGTTAACTCAGGGACATTCCTTCCCTGTCACCCCGCCCCCGAGAGTAGAGTCGCAGAGTCGTTTCCAGAGTTTCTACAATAGTCCCCGACAGCGGGTGAGTGGATGGGAAACCTTTCCCTTCTGAAACCTTCTTCCCACAGTGAGTTCAGCCTAGACCAGAGGGAGGGCTGGGGTAGAAGCTCTGGACAGTCAGACCAGGCCTTTCCTCCCATTGGCTGATGGAACTTGCACGAGTCACAGACGCTCTGGTCTTCTTTGTTCTCATCTGGGCAGTGAACACGAGCTGGCTGTGATCTCGGGAGGCCCTGCCACGTCTGCCAGCCTGAGTGTGACGCTGAGGCTTATTAGGAGTGACCCTTAGCACAGTGGCCTCAGACTGGAAAGAGACTGGGCAATTTGGAATTGACTATAATAGCTGCTATTTTTTGAACACCTACTAGGTGCCAGGCCCTGCGGCAGTCGGGCCATGCCCTGTAATCCGCCCAGCACCTCCCTGCTGTGGAACCACAGCCCCAGAGAGGGTGAGCGCTCATCCAGCGGTGGGCAGAGACTCAAGGGCAGACTGTGATTCCGACTCAGATCCCCCGCCCCCCTGCTCCAGAGACCTTCCACCTACCCCATTCTCAGGAAGAGGAGACAGGGGTTCCCTCTTCTTCCCTGCATTTTAGAGATGACATGGCAGAGGGAGCTAAACAACAAGCCAAAATCTGCAGAGACCAGAGTAACCTCCATCCCCTGCAGTGCTGGGACACAACTCAAACCTGTACTCACCGGGGCTTCACTGCAGGAAGCAGATGATTCCCTGCCTTCCCCGTGCCCCTCCAAGGCTCAGATCTAGCCTGAACCCAAGCACCTTGACTTAACACAGATGCGAGCAGTTTGCTCTGATGTCCACAGGCCTAGGGTCCTGACCAGGAACAGGTGATCAGGCAGCTCTGTCTCCCTGGCCCAGCCCTGCAAGCCTGATCATCCGTTCTGGCCTGAGACCAGGAGAGAGAAAAGTGAATCCTGGACGAAGGCCTCCACCCTCAGAGAACGATTTTCAAGATGAGATCAGAAGAGCTAAATTTATCACCTAAGCAGGAGCTTGGGACTTCGGGCAAATTGCTGGCATCCCTGTTAACAGCCAGGGACTGCACATGGCCATCCCTTCACCAGCAAGGTCACTCCAGACGCCCAGCATTCAGACAAGCAAGCAGTGTAATAGGCTTCCAAGGTTTCTGAGCAGGCAGGCTGGTTCTCTGTAGCCCCAGCCCCAGCCCTTGGCCCTCAGGGTCTCAGCTAGCACCCCCAGATGCTGGGTGGAGCTTAGTCACCCATCACAGCGGGAAGGTGGGGGAATAGGTGACTTACCCAGGGCGTAGGCAGCCAGCAGGAAGCCAGCTGAGCCAGCCAGCACTTGGAAGTCCTGCCTCCTGGTCTTGTGGATGATCAGCCCCATTCTGGTCACCTGCAAGCAGGGGTGAGGCCGGGGCCCTGAGCCTCACTGGCTGGGAAGGCATCAGGCAGGGGTGGGAGGAAGAAAGCCCAGTCCCAGAAAGGTGCCCCGAGTACCCACATGACAAACAGCCCCACACAGTCACCCCAGCCTGAAGCAGGCCCCACAGCTGCCCCGAGGCTGGTGACAAAGAAAAGAGGAGAGAGCCGCAGGCCGGAACTGTGGCCACGCACGTCGCTGTTGCTATCCTTGATGCCCACGATGTTGGGGTGCTGGGAGAGAGTGACCACTGCCTCCACAGGCAGGTCCAGCCCCGTGTTGGCAGGGACGCTGTACAGCACCACAGGAATCGGAGAGAGGTCAGCAACCTGGGGGAGCAGAGAAACGGGAGAGGGCGCCGTCCAGGCCGAGGGGCCCAAAACACTGCTGCCGCCCACAGGTCCAGGCCTGGGTCATTCGATCCTTGGGCTTCGCATGGTCTGCGCCCCAGCTGCAGGCCTAGCGCCCGAGCCACCCATGAGTACGCGTCCCTTATGCTTGGGTCGAATTCGGTCCTCACATCACCCTCTGAGGAAGGCACCATCGCTCCTCCATTGGGGAGGGGAGGAGATGTCTGTGGTTACTCCAGAAGGTCAGTGTCTTGCCTTCGGGACCCATGGCCTTTTTCCCCTTCCCCACAGCTGCCATTCACGGGTGGCGGGCTCCCCACTCTGTTCCCTCTCCCCTCTGCCCAAGCACAGTCTGTCTCACTCCACCGCCTCTGACTCCCGGCCTCGCACCCACCTTGGTGTAGTGCTGAATGAGGGCGGAGCTGCTCATGCGGCCACGGTAGTAGCAGGGGGTGACCACCATGGCGGCGTCAGCGCCCACCTGGGCCATGCTCAGCGTCATCTCCACCGTGGCTTGAGTGGCTGCAGGGGAAAGAGGGAGTCCTCCCTACAGGCCATGGAGGGCGAGCGAGCAGGAGGGAGAAGAGCAGGAGGGCGAGGACCTGGGGGCAAGGCAGGGGTGCAGAAGAGACAAAACAAGCAGACTGGACGCGGTACCAGGGCCAAGGAGCTGGCACCCACCCCAGCCACCCCAGGGCCCAGGGCAGTGGGGCCTCACACTCGCAGCCGGAGCCAGCCAGCAGCAGCTTGTCCTTCGGCATCGCCTGGCGGACACAGCTCACCACCTCCAGACGCTCGCTGCTGGTCAGGAAGGGGAACTCCCCGTTGGAGCCCTGGACCACGATGCCTGCAAGAGAAGCTCGTCACACGGGCATCTGCCCCCCGTCCTCTGCGAGCAGGTGGACATGGCGCCACACTCACCCTGGTTCCGACTCCCCAGCACTGTACTTTCTGTCCGGTCTTCGGCCTGCGGCAGGCAGAATGTTTTCCCCCAGTTGCAATGACCCTGTTCACACTATTTTTGTTTTAAAGAATAGATGGTACCTTCTGCTTTCACATTTCCTGTCCATTTTCTCCCATTTCTAACAAACCAGGGCCGCCTGTGACATAGGGCAACCGACAGTGGAGCTGCCTTGGGCCCCATCAGAGGAGCCCAGCAGCCCCGTCCCCTTTCAAAGCACAGTCAACCTAAAATATAACCCACAACTGAATACCCAAGCCCCAGGGCACCTCTCCCCTGGGTACCTTCCTCTTCCCCGTCCTGACGCAGGAGTCTATCAATCTATTCAAGTCTTTCCGTGCTCACGACATGCAGCAGACTCATAAGAGAAACAGGATGTGTCCTTTACCACTTTAAGTTTTATAGACATGGAATCACGCATATGTAACCTTTTGTAATTTGCCATTTTTACTCAACAACCTTATGTTTTGCTTTTTGTTTTCAAGAGAAAAGGGGTTCCAGTTGGGAATGGGACACGGGTGGGGGACAAGTGGTGGCGGAGCCCACTGGACACTGAGAGAGAACCTGGTGACGTGGTGGAGGGCAGGTGGTCGACCGCTATCTGAGGAACAGGGAGCCCGCACCTGTGGGGAACCTACACCTATAAGCTTATTTGTAAAACAAAGTTACTCTAACAGAACACTAAAAAATTTTAAAACAGTGAAAAAAGGAGAAAAGGAAGGGAGGAAGGAAGGGGAAGAAGACTTTAAGGACAGAAGAAGGGAAGAAACAGCTGTAGGTGCTCATTTTGGTTTGTCATCCTGGCCCTGGCTCTATGTGCCATAAGGGGACACCACTAACGTGCTGTGAGGTTTGTCCATGTCGGTGAACCCAGATCTGATTCCTTCACTTTAATCGCTATCTCATATCCTATCGTGAGTTTAGACCACAATTTATTTTTCATTCTCCCTTTGAGGGCATCTAAGATACTTCCTTGTTTTTGCTGTTCCAAACGCTGAAATAGACACACTAATCACTTCTCTAAACTCGATACCTAGGTGTGTCCTTGCCTAGTCACGCACACGTGTGTCTGACTCGCCTGTTCAAACCCTGTCATCACACAGAACATGTGTCATCAGTACCAGTGCTCAGTCATAGCGGAATGAATTTTGGTCAGTTTTCTGCATGAAAAGTGACATGATATTATCATGTTTTATCATATACGTTATCTCATTTTGCACTTTCATCAATTATTTGAAAGGGTTCTAACTTTATCCACAACAACTGCTGACCCTTTGTTGTCCACGAGAGACTCACAGACTTGATGCTTCTCAGCTGCATCTGAAAGGGCATGTTAATAAAATCATTTTCCTCAACTTTTTTCACTTAACTTTCCTTCCTCTTTCTCCACTCTACCCCATCCCATTCCAAGACTATTTTTCTTAAATAATTGACAAATTAGGCATGTAACACAAAAGGATTATTCATAGAGGACTGTTAGGAGAATAAAAAGAACACAAAATCCCTTCCACAGTTGTGAGAGACGGACCATAACTTTGATCTGAAGCTTCCTGATGGGTCCAAGCTAAAAAGGAAGCATGGTCAACTGATAGGCATGCAGAACTCAAGAGAAAGAAAAGCAGCTGCGCTGGAGAAACGCAGAGTTTCCTGGCGCCGAGACCGAGAGACATTGTTCCCGTGAGTCACCCTTAAGGGGACATAGTGCGATGCAGAGACAACTTCACACCACATACCTTTCTCTATGCTGTTCACTGCGTGCTTAGCTTTTTCCTCCCAGCTCTCCCCCATTTCATGTCAATCTTAAGGCAAGTAGCTTTGGCTTCTCTAGGGCTGCCTTCGAGGCCAGTTCCTCTGAGTCTGGCTAGGAGACAATGGTAGGTGCCGCCTTCTGTCTCGCTGCATAAGACCCCAGTGTTTTCCCAGTGGGTCATTTCATTCTCAGAGCCACCAACCCTGGGAGGACTCCAGTCCAGTCATGATGGTACCACTACCCACGAGTTTTGAGGGCAAGGATTTAGGGATCAAGCTTTTGCTACTTCTATGCCAAGACATCTTCCTCCCCAGCCCTGCCAGCTACCCTGCCTCAGAGAAAGATGGGGGGGCTCTTCCTGCAGCCACTTCCTCAGCTACACACACTCCCTCCCTCCCAAGTCATCCTTCATTCTGGGGCCAGTTCCAGATGCCCCTGGGTCGCCCTGTGCACCTGGCTAAGCAGCAGGCCAGCAAGGTCTTGCACCCTGGAGGTGAAGGAGGTTCCTGTGCCCAGACATCTGACCCTGGCCTGACCCCAGAGAAGGAAGCCATGCCAGACTGGGGAAGATGGAATGCGATAGGGTCCAAGAAACACTAGACTGAAGTCACTTCAAGTCAAGTCATATTAAACAGGTCACGTCGTGGCTCTCAGTCTCTGTTTTCTTTTCAGTGAGATGACATATCATTTCAATCCCACCTGTGGGCCCTCTTAAAGGCACAAATGAAAAAATGCACGAGGACTTTGAACCCTATGAACGGACACCACACAGAGCCCCGTCTTCTCCCTGGGCAGGTGTCCAATTTCAGGCCCCACAGGCCTCCCTCGATGGTCAGGGGTGAAGGCTCTGACCTCAGGGAGCCTGGGGCTTAACTCCTAGCGTGGCCCTCACCAGCTGTGAGATGTTGAGGAAACGGCTTAACCAAGTCTCAGCTTCCTTAGTTGACAAATGGGGAAATAATATTAAGGGTTGGTCTGAGGTTTAAATGCGGTACTGTTTGGTCAGGTGCTTAGAATCAAATCTAGCTCTCAGTAAACGTGTCTGTAATTCAGGATGAAGCCCTTGAGACTTAAATTAGGAGACAGCAGCTTTTGACTGGAGGAGGAGGAGGAGAGGAGAAAGAGGAGGTGGAGGAGAAGGTGGAGGAGGAGGAGGAGGAGGTGGTTGAGGAAAGGAGGAGGAAGAGGAGGAGAAAGGAGGAGGAAGAGGAGGAAGAAAGTGGAGGAAGAGGAGGAGGGGGATGAGGAGGAGAGGAGAGGAGAAAGGAGGTGAAGGAGAAGGTAGAAGAGGAGGAGGAGGAGAAAGGAGGAGAAGGAGGAGGCTGAGGTGGAGGAGGGGGAGGGGGAGAAGGGCTGGTATGGGGAGAAGGCTGTACTCAGACTGTTCAGCCCCCTTCCAGCCAGATGGAAGGGACCTGCTGGGAAGGGGAGGTGACCTAGGGAGGGGAATGTGTGTTGCCACTGGGGGTGCACCAGCTGCTTACTGTGGCCAAAAGGAATCACAGGAGATCCCTGGTCATTTGTATGTCCCTTGGCCCCACACCATTGCCACCTCCTCTGAGAAGTCGTCTTGGAATCCCTCTACTGGACATCTCCCCTGTGGACTCGCTTATCTGCTCCTGTCCTTCCCTATGGCTGATTCCACAATGCACAGAGACCCCCAGAACCCTTCCACCTCCGCAACCTGAGGGATTAGGCAAAAATGTCTCCGACTGCTCTCTGTAAAACAAGGACATTGGACTTGATGTCCTGAGTCTCCCCCGCCTCTGAGTCTTGGCAGTTTTCTGACTTTTCTCCCACCCTTTGTCTATCTCTCAATGTCCCTCTGAGTCAATGTTCCCCAGACACAGCTACCTTCCTACCTTTCCACCTGTGCTCACACTATTCCTTCCCCAGCGGCAGCCTCCAAAGGCCAGGAGGCCACAGACCCCTTCTGCAACCCCCTCCGTATCCACAGCAGTCTGTCCCTGACATAGAGTTTGTCCGGCGTTGGCTAGAATATCAAGGTCGGGGTTGGTGTCCCCAAATTTTGGACTCCTCCGTGACATGAACACGTGGCCTGTGGAGGCGTGTGGACAATTTGTTGTGTAAAACAAAAGTTGTCCCTGGTCTGGGCAACTTTAGCCTCCCATTGGAAAGAATGTGCATTCTTGATTAAATCCTTAAGCAATTTCCTGAATAGCTTGGATGGAATTAATCCTTGATCTGGGAAAGCAGCCACACTCCCAGCTGACATCAGACAAAAGTCTACTGGTTATTAAGGTCTCTGTAGCTTCTAACAATGATTGAGCTGATCTTTTATGAAAAGGTCCTTTCTAAGAGTGCCTATGTGAATTAGCTGCGTAGAAGCCATTTTCTCGTGACACAATTACAATGAGGCATTATAATGACATGCACTCATAACTGAATTGTCGTTTTTCTTTTTCTCCTTTTAATTTTGCACTATGTTTAAACTTCCAGAAAAGTTGTCAAAACAGTACAGATTTCAATACAGCCCTCACCAAGGGTAACCTCCTCCCTACCTAGCATAATGATCAGAACCAGAGAATTAACATTGGTTGGTACCATACTTTCCTTTTGCCACTTCAAAGTTCTTTAAAGACCCTAAAGTCATCACTAGCAAGTCTGAAATTTCTTGTAATAAGCTTTTACCAAGTTCTTCCAGACACGGACAGGCATTTTAATAACCACTCTTGATTTCTGTCTAACTTAGCGGCCCCCGACTCGCCCTCATCTGCTGGATCCCATCCTTTTCCAGTGAAGATTCTATTGTGAAGCATTTTCAATATGCACAAATATATATATCAGCCTTCACATAAAGTGACTTTTAGTAAAAACAAAAACATATCCAGATACTCCCAAGTATGCTCTACTACCAGCCCCTCCGCTTTCCTTTCTCTGAGACCCTGTCTCTCTCCCTCCCGCTGCTTGGTGGCTTCCTTCTCTGGCAACAGTAGGTCAGTGGGCATTAGGGGAGGTGTCCCAACCCCAGAAGCTGAGACCCGGGGAAGCTGTTTGATGGAGTCTTTAACCGACCTACTGAAAGGCCTCAGATCCAAGTCCCCACGAAGAGAAAGGACTAAGGGAGAAGGAACCCGCTTGTCCCCGTAGCCCTGCCCAGGCCTGGGGACGACCACAGAGCCCCAGACTCAGAAGGGGACACAAGGCTTTATTGGCTCAGTTCCAGGCATTGGGCATCGGTGTGGCGCCGAGCTGCTCCTGGGCTCTGTGTGTCTGTCTTCTCAGTGGGTCTTCAGGGGCCTCTGAGTCTCTCAGCTGCTTTGCATCCTCCAGCTCCCCCTCTGTGAGGGCCTGCCTCTGCGGGGGGCCCTACGCATGGAGTCGAAGGTGCCCAGGACCCCCGCGGAGGCCTGAGGAAGAAAGGATGTGGGCGGCAGCATCTCACCCTGAGCCACACGGGCCCCTGATCGGAGAGAAAACAGGCCTGCATGTGTGGGCCAGCCCTGCTGGGGAAGGGGCAGTTCCATCTGTGGTTAGGTGGCTGGAAAGGGGCCGTACGTCTGGTGGCTGCGGTTGGGCAGGCTATGGCTCTGGTGGCTCGCGTGGCCTGGGTGACCCTGGTGACTATGGTGGCCGTGGAAGCTGTGCGTGTGGTTCGAACCTGCTGCGGTCGAGTCCCGCTGGCCCAGGAAATTCCCTTTCAGCTTTAACTCCACCTCCTCCAGCGCCTTCAGCTCCTCCTGGTTGACATCCTTGGCCTCCAGGCGGCCCGAGAGCTGGCAAGCGTTGGCAAGCTGCAGCATGGAGTTGGCCAGCAGCCGCCCCTTGGTGTCGATCTCCTTGGTGCAGGAAGACACGGAGGCCCACGTGGCCTCATCTGTGGACGAGGACCTCCCACTGTCCTCGAAGGTCTCTTTGACCACGGAGGTCCCCGACATCCTCTGCTTGCTGGTGAAGGACTCCCCGTAAAGGGCCGAGCCCCCCTCTCCCTGCTTCGTGGTCAAGGTCTCCATGTGGACCGTGGTGCTGGCCTCCCCGCCGCCGCTCTCGGGCTGCGGCGCCCCGGCGTTGGGGGCGGCGGCGCTAGGGGGGCCAGCGCTGCTGCAGCGGGGCAGCTTCTCTTCGGAAAGGCGGCTAAAGTGAGATTTGATCCAGTTCTCGTGCTTCGCTTTGTGGCATTCTGGGGGCGCCTGCTGCTCGCACGCAGGCCCAGGGAATGCCTTCCTTCTCCTCTTCCTCTGCAGCCACAGCATGAGGCCGCCGCCTCCTACTAAGAGGACCGTCCCCAGCACCACCTTGCATGATGGTTGCTGGATGAGCTCCAACAAGGTCTCCAGGACCCCACGCCAGGCGGCAGAGCTAAGAGCACACTGGGAGTGGGGGAGCCCGGATGGTATGGCTCATGCTGGAAGGGCAGGTTCCCCAAGCTGTCTGGCAGGCAGGCCCCCTGCTGCAGCCCCCTAGGAGGCCCCGCCCGCCTCAGCAATGAACCCCATTGTGAGGAAGGCGGCTGGGGAGTGGGGTGGGGTGGGAGAGGCCACAGCATCGCCTGTCTAGCCTGGAAGGCCTGAGACCTGCCTTCCTCTCTGACAGCTACTCCCAAGGTCAATGGAAGGGAAGTCTCTGCAATTCTCAGTCCCTCCTTCCTTTGGCTGAGACCGGTTCTGCAACTCAGTCCTTCTCCTCTGGTGTTTGGTTTCTCTCCCTCTGGGTCTGGTGGTCACGCTGGCCATGGTTAAAGAACACCCTTGGCTGCGCTGGCCTCTGAGGCGATGTCTCCCTCCATCCAGGTCAGTCTGCTACCAGTTCAGTGCGTTCGCGCCCACTTGCAGGCCAGCCCCGGGCCATTCTGGAGCGCACTGTGGGCTGAGAGGCAGAGTGAACAGGACAGGGGCCTTCACCAGCTGTGGGTTCCTGAGCCATTCCAGGTTGGGTGTTGCCAGCTTCTGCTTTAGTGATGCACCTGCAAACCCAGGATTTGTCCCCCACCGCCTTAAGTGGGTGCAATTCAGGTGCCCGTCTGCCAGGTGACTAGGCTCTCCATTTCAGTCAGCTGAGAGCTGGGTAGCATCCCACTGTGCCTGCAGCCTCTAGGAAAGAAAGAGGCCTGCACCACTCTAATGTCTTTTACCCACAAGCATCTAACACTTTTTTTTTTTAAAGGTGCAGACGGGGAACAAAGATGAGCAGGCAGGCAGGGAGAGAGAGGAGGAAGAAGCACATTATTATTTTATTTAGTTGTTCATCTTGGTTTTTTGGACTGCACTGGTGGACTAAACCTCTAGGCCACCAGGGCATGCCCTAATACATTTTTTAAATAAAGAAATATCAAAACAGTGTTGTAAAAACTGTACTATTAGGTGTGCCCCGGTGGCCTAGCAGGTTAAAATCCATACACACCCCAAGGTCACCAGTTCAAGACCTGGGACTGGGGGAACCACCAAGAAGGACAACTGAGTAAAATATAGACGCTTCCTCCTCCTCTCTCCTTCTGCCTACCTGCCTCCTTGTCTTCATTCCTGTCTGCACCTTTCCCTAAAAACAAAACAAAAAACAAAACAAAACCTGTGCTATATCAAACAAAATATTTTATGTCACAAAAGAATGGCTTTAGTAGACACAAAAAGATAATCACAAGAAACCCTGGTCTACTCTACGTGCTGGGGAAGTAAGACACAGAGCTCACAGTTTTAGCAGGACTGTCACCCCCAGGCCTGCGGAGAAGCTCCGTGGTCAGCTGCCAACCTCATCTGGAAACAACAAATCAAAGTTCATCTTTGAGGCTGTTTGTGGGCATGAGTTCAGGATCAAAAGGCCCTCCCAACACCACACCCTCCAGTCTCTACTTATTCTTTTTCTTTGAAAAAGAACATTTTTCCTTTAAATAAATCAGTACAATTAACAGCGCTGACAAGTTCTTTTTAAAGGCAGTTTCAGGCGGTGCCTTCCAGAAGCATCTAAACACTCAGAGCTCATCGAGGGCAGCTAACTGCCTCCTTCCTGGAACCTTGAACTTGCTCTAGGAGGTCCTAGGAATGTGATGGCTCTGTCCTGGCCCCTGAATGTTGGGCTGCAAAGCCGACCCCAGGGGTCAGGATAGGGCCAGACACACATTTTAAAGAAAACTGCTCATGCTCTGCCGGGGCATTCTGACTGCGCCCTGGGAGTGGTGTCAGTTCCTGGGGTCTGTTCCTTTCCGGGCCTGCTGCTTGGGCTCCTTGGGAGGACTGCGCTGACCTGTGTGACTCATGTCCCATTCTACAATGAGGAAATTGGGCTACAGAGGTTGTGAGGTTTCTCCTAGGTCCCCAGCGCTGGTGGAAACAGGCCTCTCCCCATCTTCCAGCTCTAGGTGCTCACTCTTTCCGCGGCTGTGCCCCACATGGGCGCGGCAGCAGAGAGGCGAGGCGGGAGCTCCACAGACAGACTAACCAAGTCCAGAACAGCCCGTACTCCCGGGTACCCCCATACCATCTGCAGGGCACAAAGTCCATCCTCCTCTCCCCCTGCTCTGGGTGCCCTTGAACTGGAAGGTCAAGTGCTCGTCCTTCCTCTTCGTGATTCAAGGAATGTTTCACTTGGCTTCAAGAGAAGCAGGTCTCTGCCCCACCCTCAGGCCCACATTGAGTGCGTGTGGGTTACGGGGTCACTCGTTGTTCTCTGGAGCAGGGTCCCGTGCCCTCAGCACTGAGATACGACTGGCATCAGATAGGGGACAGAGGCCCCAGTCTCAAAGCAGCTTTGTTCAGTGTCACCTGTACCGCCTCCCTACCCGTCGTTCTCACCGGAGCAATACCGGTTACCTCACGTCGCGCCTCGCAAGGGGCAGCATTTCACTTGCAGTCTTCAAGTTTGTGTCCCAAGCACCCTGTGATGTGTGTGAGGGCCAGATGGGGAGACTGAGCTGCGAGATGACCTCACCGCTAAGTCGGCAGCAGAGCTGGGACGGGTACACAGAGTCCACACTCTGCCCGCCACCACCCCGCCTGGGTCAGAGTCACGCCACCCCCGAATCGGGGCCAAGCAGCCTCTCTCTCTGCCAAGTCCCTGGTTGAGCCGCAGCGGTCATTGCCTGGGCTGAAACAGGCCACGCGGTCAGGGCCGGTTCAGACCCCAGCTCTGCGGGGATCGACTGAGAACCTCAGGCAAGCCCGTCCCCTCAGAGCACCGCCCCAGGGAATGGTCGTGGCGGGGGCAGCGGGTGCGCAGGCAGGGAAGGCCACGGTTCTCACTTCTCCCACCGCCCTGTGGTGCCTGCACGGCTGTTCTAAGGCAAGCAACACAAACACAGCCTGGTCCTTAGCCTCGGAGGGGAGGCCCGCGTGGATGAAGGGACCCCAGTGGGAGCGTCCTGGACAGGACTCACTCTGCTGGGAGGCTCCCCGTGGGGGCCTGCACTCAGGGCTTCGCGGGAGACGAGCCAGTGGGTTGGGCCGCTGCGACCCCCATGGCAGCTCCCACGTCGGCAGGGTGCCTGGTGGACAAGGACTTGCACGCCCTTTATCTAGTCTGAACGCCATCATAACACTGGCTAAGGAAGGACTTTAGAAGTTCACAACCGGAGACACTGAGGCAGGAAACACATAGTACAAGATCACAGGCCAGCAGGGAGCGTCCCTGCCCATCTCCATCTCCAGACCCCTGGCCTTGTTCTCCCAGGATACATGACCCCGAGGGCACCAGCTACCCCCCAGAGCTCCACGGAGCCTGAGCGCCTCCAAGAGCCTCTGGCTCAGGAGCTGCGGGCACTCCCAGCCCCCGACTCCCACAGCGGACAGGCCCCACTTACCTCGGAAGGGGACGGTGCCCAATTTGTGCAAATTCTCCTCCAGTTTCCCATAGTCTACTTCTGCAGTGGCAGTGAAGGGGGTGGTCACAGGGGGGTAGATGCCTGCGATGTTTACTTTCCTCCCCTCCCCTGAGGCCCAGCTCCCCGCTTTCTTGGACAAGCTTCTACTCAGTCCCTGCCTCATGGAGGACCAGACTCGGGGGCCCAGCATCTCTGCAGGAGGCTGCGGCCCAGCTGGTCTCTGGCCTGAGGGAGGCTGAGTTTGGACTCCTTCCTCCCGTTAATGATCAATGTGTCTAGTTAAAAATTCCCACCCCCTGACTTATGGGCCCTGGGACAGGCCTGGGCTGGCTGTCCCTGGAGTCAGAAGCTAGGCTGAGAGGCCCTGGGGCCGGGTTGGGGGTGGGGGTGGGGGTGTGGAGGGGGGCGGGGTGCTCCTGTCTCCTGAGGAGCAGCTGAAAAAAGTTCACAATTCGCTGTCCCTCTGGTCAGACAGAGCTGAGGGTTCCAACGTAAAATGGTGTCTCCAGTGGGGCCTGGGCCTTCCTCCCACAATACCCAGCCCCAAAGCCAGGAGCTGCTTCCTCTTGGCACTCCCCAGACTGGAGGAGCGATTGGCTGAGCCAGCCCTGCCCTCTGAGAGGCGGGCACTGCAGGCTGCCGGCCCCTCCTGAAGGCCCCGCTCTCCTGCCAGACTCCTGCCTAAACTGCTGTGCTGGCCACACAGCCCCCAGGGCAGTGGTCGCCTGTCACCGGGAAGGGCCCCTGAGGAATGCCCAGCAAAGCAGACCCACACGGGGATTTGGGGTGGGATCATGGGCAAGAAGCAAGAAGAGCCCCCGGTAGGAAAAGCGGCAGGGCAAGTGCAGAAGACCACTGGCTCCAGGACCCCATTGTCCCCAGCCCCCCTGCTCCTAGTCTTCACTCCAAAACATTTCAGACACAAATAGAAACAATGTGACTAGCAAAAATGATGCTTTTTATTGTAGCAGTTGCGGGGGCTCCAGGCGGCGCCTGCACAGCAGTGTCTGGGTCTTCGGTGCTGCAGGTCATTCTCACGGCCTTGCGCACAGAGCTGAGGGCCCGGGCAGGTGTTCACTGGGCTGGCACAGGCTGAGGGCCGTCCCGGCTGCCCTGGGCAGCCTCTTCGAGCCCGTTCTGCTGTGGCCCCGGCTCAGGGTGCTCCAGGGCCTGCCGGGTGTCAGCCTGCCACAGCTGTGCCAGGTCGGCCGGCGTCTTCCCTGCCTGGGGGCCGGGGTTATCCGGTCACCTTCAGGAGTCTGTACCAGGAGGTGCCCTCAGAGACGCCAGGCCGCCTGGCAGTCTGGAGACATTTGTGGCTGCACACTCGGGGGGCGTGACTATCAGCGTTCTGAGTAGAGGCCAGGTTGCTACTTAAGGCCCCACAACAGACAGGACAGTCCCCTGCACGGCAAGAATTCTGTAGACGGGTAACGCCGGAAATCCCACCGGCACCCGCCCCACGTCTTCCTGGCTGTCCTGCTATCCCCTTGCTCATCCTTTCTTTCCTATTCTTTTTTCAAAACAGACGAAGGAAGGAAAGGAGAGGAGAAGGAAGCGTTTCAAGGAAGGGAGGGAGGGAGGGAAGGAAGGAAGAATATTTATTTATTTTAGGTTCTTCCTCCCACCTCGGCTCACCAGCCTGGGTCCTGGGGCTTTAACATGGTCCACACGCCAGCATCTCAGCTGCCTGAGCCGCCAGGGGCAGGCGCCACCCATCCTTGGCCTGGCTTGAGTCAGAAGGACCCCCGCCCCACCGCCCCTGCAGGATTGCTCTGGGCCCCAGGGAAGAGCTCAGACTAGGCCCACGAGGTAGAAGAGCCTGAGGAGCAGCAGGACACCGCACGGGGAACGAGGGTTGCTCATGACATCAAGAGCTTCATCCCTTCCAGCTGCCCCTCCAGAGCTGGGCCTCCGTGGGCCTGGACATTAGGACCCCTTCAGTCTATGTAGGGGCCTTTGTGAAGGACCGATTGGGTGAACAAATCCTCATCTTTCTGACAGTCCCGAAGTCCTCTGGATGTTCCTCTACACTGTGCTCTGGACATAGACCGGCACAGAGTCAGGGAGGTGGGTGGGTCCCAGGCCCGGGGGCCCAGAGAGAGGCCCTCTGTGAGTCCGCTCAGCTCAGTTCTGCTCAGAGTTCTGAAGGCCCAGCAGGCCGGGGAGCAGGCCCGGGGGAGCA